>SKCR01044599.1:0-65879 GCA_019454045.1 Zanthoxylum bungeanum | reverse complement strand
CGTTGCCGGGGACTTATTTATCTTTCACTATTAATTTTGAGGTTAGATACCTTTACTTGTATCAATTTTCTATTTGCTTATTATTTTTGTTTTCTTGTGTTTCAGGTTCTCAGACACTACATGAGACGAACCAGAAGCTTTGAACTCTGACCGCTTGACCCAGAAATTGAAAGAACCATCAGACAGTTGAGAAGGGAAATGCGTGAAGGCCAAAAAGCTTTAGTCAACATGGAACCTTAACCTCTGGAAGTTGCACCACCAATACCCATTCGAGACAGAACCATTCCGGTGGTCGACGACTTCATTTCCTGTATTGTACTTCCTCCTTTACTAGCAAATGCGTGTGACATCAAAAAATACATTCAGATGATTCATCAGTCAGTGCAGTTTGGGGGAAATGCAACTGAAGATCCTAATACCCACATCAGCAACTTCCTGGAAGTTTGCGGCACTTTCAATTACAACCGAGGAGCTGAAGAAGCAATGAGACTGTGTCTTTTCCCATATTCCTTGAAAGACAGAGCAAAAGCTTGGCTACAGTCACTACCAGCAGGTTCCATCACAACTTGGAACACTCTAGCCAGCAAATTCCTTGCAAAGTATTTTCCACCAGCCAGAACTGGAAAGTTGAGGAATGACATCACATCCTTTGTACAACAAGTCTCGGAAACTCTCTACGAAGCTTGGGAAAGGTACAAAGATTTACTCCGAAATGTTCTCACCATGAGATTCCAAAATGGCTTCAAGTCCAAACTTTCTATAATGGACTTTCTGGACTGATGAGAACCACAATTGATGCTGCTGCTGAAGGAGCTTTGATGGCAAAAGGAGAAGATCAAGCCTGGGACTTAATCGATGAAATGGCTAACAACAATTCCTTGTGGCCAATAGAAAGAAGCATGATTCAAAGAATTGCTGGAATTTATGAAGTTGGAGCCAACTCAGCAGTCAATACCAAGCTACATCAGATATGTAAATTCATGGAGACTCTCGGTATGCAAGGCAATATTGGAGCCACAAGTTCACCATATGGAGGAGCACCAGAACCAAACCAACTTGAAGAAAAGGTGAATTTTGTCAACAATTTCAACAGATAGGGGAACAATCCATATTCCAACACCTACAACCCAAGGTGGAGGAATCATCCCAATTTCTCATGGAGCAACAGTTCAGGGCAAAAGAACTATCCACCACCCGGATTCCAACAGCAACAGAATAAAGGCCAGGAGCATGCAAATAAACCAGGAATAGCGGAAGTGCTGACTCAGTTAAAAAATATGATGCTATGTTTCAGAGCCAATCTACTGCAGTGGAAGTATTCAGAAATGGATTACTTTCAGAAAGTGGACTCTACAAAAATCTCACTAAAATTCGATGCTACATTAAGGATCAAGCCATGGCTCAGGCCCACATTGAGATTAGGTGGGAGGAAGATAAGAGGAATAATAAGAGAGGAAGCTCCACCAACCATGACAATGAAAGAAGTTTGAATCCTCCAAAGCGACATAATAAATGATGTGCTAGTAATACTTCTCAATAAGATATCACCTGATGTAATTAGACAAAAAAAAAAGGGCATAAGCCACCCATTGTCGCCTTGGGGACATCATAGCTTCCCAAAAAGTATTCATTGGTTACTTTAAAAGAAAATGACCTTCACAAAACTACAACTTAGGGAGAAACCCATTTGTTCCAATCGACCACATAAAAAATCATCAGACCCAATCGATATACTTCTTCCATTCGACATGTGAATACCCTCATATTCCTCCAGCATACCCAATCGACCAAGAAGTATTCTCTAGGAATGTCATCCACTCCAGACTACACGAAAACATTGTCATATTCTCCATGCGATAATATGGATGGCCATCTAATCCATGCTATATATAAGGATAGTCATTTCTTCCAGCCAACGTCAAATGATTGCCATTTCCTTCAAAAAACATAGATGAATTGTCATCTATTCCAGATTATATGGAAATATTATCATATTCTCCATACGATAAGGTGGATGGCCATCTGGCTACATAGAAGAATTGTTATCATTTCCATATGACATTGAAGGACTGTCACCATATTCAGATGACTGAAAGGATTTTCATCTCCTCCATATGACATGCATGGATTGCCTTCAACTCCATACTACATGGTTGGGTAGTCATCTATTTCATGCGACATGAGAAGATAATTATATTTTTCACATTACATGAATGGATTGCCTTCGACTCTAGACTCCATTCAACCATAGTCTCATGGACCCTCATCAGGAACAAGGTGCGTCCCTTCAGTGGAACTATTTTTCCTACCATTCACCCCATACGATGAAGAGATATACTTGGTATGAGGAAGATGTCCCAGTCGACATTACCAGGTATGGCTTGCACTTTTTAGAATATCCCAGTCGACATCAATGTGTGGCTTGGGACTTGTAATAGATGTCATAGTCGACATTACAATTTATAGTTTAGGACTTCTTATGGGTGTCCCAGTCGACATTACAATTTATAGTTTGGGACTTGTTATGGGTGTCCCAGTCGACATTACAATTTATAGTTTGGGACTTGTTATGGGTGTCCCAGTCGACATTACAATTTATAGTTTGGGACTTATTATGGGTGTCCCAGTCGACATGAGAACATATAGCTTGGTAATTGTTATGGGCGTCCCAGTCGACATTACAACATATAGCTTGGTAATTGTTATGGGCGTCTTACAACATATAGCTTGGTAATTATTATTAGGATCTCAGTCGACAATACAATATGTGGCTTGACACTTGTTGAGTATCCCACTCGACACTACATGTATGGAGAATTGGTATTAGGATATCCCACTCGACACTACATGTATGTAGTGATGATATTCCAGTCGACATGCTTGTATGAAGACTTTGCAGATATTTCAGTCGACATTATATGTATTAGGACTTGGAGTGATGACATTCCAGTCGTCATGCATGTAAGAAGACTTGGCAAAGATATCCCACTCGACACTACATGTATGGAGACTCAGCATGAGGAAGATATCCCATTCGACACTACACGTGTGAAACTTGGCACTTGTTAAGAATCTTATTTGACACTACACGTGTGAAGCTTGGCACTTGTTAAGGATCTTATTCGACCCTACACGTGTGAAGCTTGGCACTTGTTAAGGATCTCATTCGATACTACACATGTGAAGCTTGGTACTTGTTAAGGATCTCATTCGACACTACACATGTGAAGCTTGGCACTTGTTAAGGATCTCATTCGACACTACACGTGTGAAGCTTGGCACTTGTTAAGGATCTCAGTCGACACTACCATGTGAAGCTTGGCACTCGTTAAAGATCTCATTCGACACTACATATATGGTCTTGTAGAATGAGGAATGAAAACCCTCACTAACATTTGTCATGTCTTGTAGAGTGAGGATTGTAGAATGATGAATGAAGACCCTCACTGACCATTGTCAGGTCTTGTAGAGTGAGGATTGTAGAATGAGGAATGAAGACCCTCATTAGTCTTTGTCATGTCTTGTAGAATGAGGAATGAAAACCCTCACTGACCATTGTCAGGTCTTGTAGAGTGATGATTGTAGAATGAGGAATGAAGACCCTCACTGACCATTGTCAGGTCTTGTAGAGTGAGGATTGTAGAATGAAGAATGAAGACCCCCATTGGCCTTTGTCATGTCTTATAGAGTGAGGATTGTAGAATGATGAATGAAGACCCTCACTGACCATTGTTAGGTCTTGTAGAGTGAGGATTGTAGAATGAGGAATGAAGACCCCCATTAGCCTTTGTCATGTCTTGTAGAATGAGGAATGAAAATCCTCACTGACCATTGTCAGGTCTTGTAGAGTGAGGATTGTAGAATGAGGAATGAAGACCCTCGCTAACCTTTGTCAGGTCTCGTAGAGTGATGATTGTAGAGTGAGAAGTGAAGACCTTCCTAGACATTCATTAGGTCCAGTCGACCATAGTCTCCCTTGGACCTTCATCAGGACTAGTGGAGTGGAGACCTTCATAGACTTTCATCAAGTCCAGACGACATTGAAGACTCCTATGGTCCTTTGACCCGTAGTATGAGGATTATCATGACCTTCATCTGGTTCAGTCAACATGGAACATTCCCCATGGCTCATGTAGAGTCAACTCGAAGACCTGGCCTTCATCTGGTCCAAATGACATTGAAGACTCCTTTGGTCATTTGACCCGTAGTATGAGGATTATCCTGAACCTTCATCTGGTTCAGTCGATCGGGGACATCCATTGTGGACTCATATCTAGTCAATTGAAGACATAGACTTCCCACAGTCCATACGACAATGTCGTGTGAATTAACTCTTGAACTCCATCTGGTTCAGTCAACCGGGGACATCCCCCGTGGACTCACATCGAGTTAATTGAAGACATGGACTTCCCACAGTCCAAACTCATCAGGCCGGCTTAGCGAGGTGGATGGTATTTGGTCAAATCTATCTTCGACTAGGTCAGGTTCTCAACCCATCTCATCGGGTCGAACTACCTCGGCTCGACCTCCATAAACACTTGAATTCCATCGAATCTAGTGTTTTATCAGATCAGGTCGGTGATCTCCACTTCCACTTCATCAATTGGTACTGCCCCTCGGTAAGGCCCTCTTCTTCAATGGGCTTGGGTTCCTTTTTCGTTCTCTTTTGGTCAAGTATTGACCCCAAACTACCCTTCATCGGTATTCAAACTTCATCGACGTAAAACACCATCATCAATATTTGTCCCCCAATTATTGGTATCAATGAGTTGGTGAGTTGGTGTTGGGAACTTCGAAAAAGATGGCACATACTGAACTTGTGTCCTCGGGTCATAGCTTACAATCCCTTTACCATATCCCTCGGGTCAGAATGCCACATTTGTCGCCAAAGATTCATTTTTTACAATGATTGCCTCTCTTTTACCATCGACTGAAGAGTATTACTAGTGTTTCTGAATCGTCCCTATGAAGATGTGAAGGCTTAATGGTATTTCTTAAATGCCCATCACATCCGTCAGATCTTCTTTTTACTTGTCTCTCTGAGATGCCAGGTGTCGTGCATTCATGGTTTGCACTCCAAAACTAAGACAACTGTGACCAACTGAACTCGTGGTTTCAATATGGGCCTTCCATTTGATTTCAACGACCGATATCTCTTTCACATGTGTCATTGATACTTTACACTTATTTTAATCCAACGGCCAAAACCAGCCCAAATGGCTTATTTAAAGACTACTGTTGTTCATCTTCTAACTTTCACAACTTCATTTTCTAAAAAATACTCAAAACGCTTCAAACCGTCCCTTGCAACTTTACTTTTTCTCAACTTCAAGAATCCCTCACAAGCATCCTTCAGCATAATAAGTTCTTCCCTGACTTTGTTTTTGTTCATGTAATTGTTTTAGGATAACGGTGGTGATACGCTTGTATGCTACTTTTTCTAGGTTTGTTGTGAGTTAATGATGATATGGGAGTGGGTTTACTTTGTGTGAATATAATTCTATTTTCATGTACGTATGTAGGTATTCTTCTTGGATTTTTTGTTAAGGGTAGAAAGCATGAGTTTCTAGGGATTTTTTGTGTGGATGTGTTTACCTCGTATATACTCTGTAAATTTATTGTTTCACCCTTTTTAGGGTACTTAAAACTTTTAAGGGTTAATCACTCGGTAGAGATGATGACACAGTGAACCCTAACTCTTGCGTTCTTAGCTCTACTAACTATAGGATTATTTTTTAGAATTAAGTACTGTTGAACTAACTTACCTCCTCGGGTTTCGTCTTAGCAGAAATGTTAGACTGAGAATCTTCTTCTCTAATTCCTCTCAATTCCCTACCTCCTACTGTATAATCCTCACGCCGAACCGAGCCGGTCAACATATATAGCTCGGGATCAGAGAGCTCAGACGACTACGACACAACGCTGACGCCCTCTGAAGAAGAGAACCAATCATACCACCAATGAATGTCTCGTCCAGAGCCAAGTCACCCAATGCTATATTTTGTCAATCTTGACATGGAATGAGCTTTAACAATAACTGATGCTGACTTAAATCAACTGAGGATAAGATTTAACATTCATGAGGCCATCACCCTCAGCTTCCCAGAGGAATGAGATCAAGCAAGCCGTCCGTGCGATCAGGGTACTTTGCAAGGATGCCGACAATAATAAATTTGGCCCCATACCAGCTGAATCTCAACGAGTGGAGAATGTTTGTCGGCCTCTACATAATTTGGAGCCGAACGGGCTGGGGGAGCTATCCGTCCTCGAACTAAAGAGGTTATATAGAATGAATGCCAACCTAAAATAGTATAAGGGTTGGTATTCCCTTTCCACCTACGCCGGGGCTCCCTACATCATTACAAATCTCTTGGCCACCAACAAGAATTTTAAGGACAAATGGTTCTGGGCCGGGGACTGTGGGGAAGGCATTGGCAGGTTATTGTTGAGGATATCATAGTCTTGACCGTCTTTCGAGTTGCAGGTAACAACTTATCCTCCATCTTCCTTCCCTTTCTGGTTTAGTTTTAACTTCCCACTAACACTTCAATGTCTTTGTAGTTTGCTAGGGTGATCCCCCAAGGTTCATCAAGAGACCCGGGCTGGGGTAAAGAAGGTGTTTCAGTACGGAGGCCATTACAGGGACCTCGTCAACCCTTCAGCCTTTGCCGAATTGAGCCTTATCCCAGACACTCTACCACCCCAGTCCAGATAGATTGGTAATTCCCAACTTACTGACCCTTGATTGCTGATCTATTTGTCCCTTTGTAGCAGTTTGAACTATCATATTATTTACTTCATGTTCTAACGTTTTACATTCTTGTTGCAGGTATGTCTGGAATGAAGACCCCCTACAAGTTGCTCGGGAGGCAATGTGTTCTGGTTGGGATGATTCTAGCAGAGCCCACGCTCGAGTCACCATTCCAATCCCTCCGGCCGCAAGACAAAATGTATCAACACAGGCTCCGGCCTCCACCTCTATGTCCACAAACATTCCCTTACCCAGCCAAACACCAACTCCTGTCCCATAAACCTCCTAAAGATGGTTCCATCAGGTCGGTGGTGACGAGCCTGAGGAAGCTGTTGAGAGGGCCCCCGGGAATAAAACCATAGGCATGAAGATGAAGGCCACTGCCGCCTCATTTTTAGACCGGCGGATGGCACCGATGTTGGGGTTGAAAGACTTTTCAGAGAATGTGAGGGATGGCGTGGCCCACCTCATTCTCAGCTTCAACTTCTTGGCCGAGCATGTGAAGCTTGACCAAGTAATGGTTTATAAGAGCCTTTCTCATGAGGACGTCCTCAGCAAGACCGACCACTTCCAGGCAAAGGTAAACTTTACTTCAACATTTCAACAACATTTTATTATTCTTTATTGATAATGACCTTGCTTCTGATTGTCCAACAGGCCTACCTCATGGCGACCAATATAGACGTGCTGGCTAGCACTCTTTATGCGGGGGGCCAGGCCTAGAGGCTCTAGAGTCAGGTAACTGAGAGAGAGGTTGAGCTATTAAGAAGGCCGGATGGGGCCAATGAAGAAATAAAAGGCTTCCAATGATCTACCCAGGCCTTGACAAAAGAGAGGGATGAGGCCCGCGCTGAGGCTGCCTCTCTCCACCAAGCTTCAGAGATCACCAAGAGGAAGAGGGATGAGGCCAGAGTCGAGGCTTCTTTGAAGTCGACTGAACACATATTTCAACAATTCAGGGCCATCACAGACGAGAGCAAGCTCACGAAGAAAAAAGATAAGTTGGAGTTTACAGACCGAGCTCCCAGACCGTCTGGAGGCCACCAAAGTGAAGGCCAAGATCGAAGGGTTGGAGGAGACCATAGAGTTAATAGAAATGATGCAACCCGACTTGGACCTGGGCATGGTTCATAAGGTTCTAAAAGTGGCTAAGGGAGAGATGTCCGATGAAGAAGCCTTCATCCCACTCCAAGAAGAAGCTGAAGCCATCTTTAACCCCGTCCCAGTGTCTGTAGTGCCTCCAACACAAGATACATGCCTCTCATCTTCTGCTGCTGCCTTTTCTGGTCCCCCAGAAGATATTCTCGGCCCCTCCATATAAATTATACATGCATTTTTCCTTCTCCCCTTTTATATATGGGTAACCTCGATGAGGCCCAATGTACATTCTTTCTCCTAATGAAGATATAATTTTTGCACATGCTTTTACTTTTTATTTTGAGGCACACACAGAATAAAGACCCGATCTGAGGCAACTTCCATTTCACTTTAACACGCTGAATTAATCAACAATAACCAACACTTGGTAAATTTAACCAAACTAAATCCAATCATTCCCTCAATGGACCATAACACAAGCATGAAAACTGCTGCTCGAGTCCATTATATCACAAATCTGCCCTGATGATGTTCTCATACTTGGAAGATCTGAAACCTTCAAAACATCTCAATACTGGGCATCTTCGCCTGACCATCTTCAATACTCTTCAAATTGACTTGGAACAGATAAGGCTATGGGGGAGAAACTCTGACCTCATGTAAGAGAACACAATAAAGCCTCGGTGGGACGCACTCGACCCCGAGCCGCCGTAATCACTTATCCACAAGGGAATGTTCCCTCCTAATGCCATCCAATATGGAAATGGGGGAGAAACTACGACTCCATGCCAACGAACTCAATAAGACCTCGGTGGGAAATACCCTATCCCGAGTCGCTAAAATCACTTGGCCACAGTGGACTATTCCCTCATTGTGCCATCCAATAGGGAAATGAAGGAGAAATTTCGACCCCATGCCAACGAACTCAATAAGGCCTCGGTGGAACATACCCGACCAGGAGCCGCTAAAATCACTTGGCCATAAGGGAATGTTCCCTCATTGTGCCATCCAATAGGGATATGTGGGAGAAACTCTGACTCCATGCCAACAAACGCAATAAGGCCTCGATGGGATATAACCAACCCCGAGCCGCTAAAATCACTTGGCCACAATGGAATGTTCCCATATTGTGCCATCCAATGGGGCCAAAAGGAGAAACTCCGACCCCATGCCAACAAACTTAATAAGGCCTCGGTGGGACATACCCGACCTCGAACGCTAAAATCACTTGGCCACAAAAGAATGTTCCCTCCTTATGCCATCCAAGCAATATGACATCGATGGAACAAATGTAGACCCGAGCCATCAAAATCATATTCGAGACAAGCCCTGAGGGAAAATTCTCAACCCCCAACCATCTTTATGAAAACTGGTAGTGGCGTCCCATACCAAGTTGCGTAAAAAATAAAAAAATGACAAGTGTGACGGGGTGACGTATCACACTCTTCATACTGACCCAAAAAATTGAGGAAACTGAAGTAGCGTCTTGCTTCAAGTTACCCAAAATAAAATTCTGAATCTTATAATTCAAATGTCCCGGCAAACCGAGCTATAGACCGGAGGGGTGACCAACGCTATAAGGAGTTCCCTAATGCTAGGAAAAACCCCCAGCCTCACAAACACCACGAAGGCCTTCATGCCTTCCCCGTGCTATGCTCAGCGTGTCCTGAATGGGATGACCAGCGTCATGAGGGCATTTCCTTTCCCGTGCTAGGCGTATCCCGATACTATAAACACCACAGAGGCCCATGAGTCCTCCTCGTGCTATGCACTTCCAACACTGGGCGGTAAAATCGTAGGGGCATTATCCCTTCCCACGTTATGAAAACCCTAGGATACCTTGGTATCTCACACCTGTCTTCAATCCATACGTGCTATGATTACCTTGGGGCACCAAACACCACGTCGACTCTTTTGCTGAGCATGGTATGGATACCCGAGGTACTAAAGGCCATGCATGTCTTCTTGCTATATCTCTCAAAGGTATAAGTCATTGGGAACTAACGCTCCAACCCGGGGGTTTGATAGTGACACCAAGGATCACCGTGCCACGAGGGTTCACACATTTCCCGCCTATCATTCACCCCTTGATATACCCCGATCACGATAATTTCACAAGAATATTAAACAAGTCTTTCCCATCCAAATAATAAACAAGCATAGATGAACAAGTTCCTATTTAAAATGAGAAATCCCTATTCATATTCTTATGATCTACTGCCCTTTTTACAACTCTTTGACGGTTATTCTAAGAGATGCTCTACTGAAAATACATTTGCAATATTTCTGTATTCCGCAACTTCTTGAGTCAGGTGACATCTAGTTGTTCCAAGTGATAACACTCAACCTAATGACCTCGGAAACTCTGTAAGTTCCCTCCCACTTGGCTCTAATGAGCCTTCTTCAGGCCTTATTGTATTTATGGTGACCCGTCTTAGGACCAAGTCTCTTAGGCAAAAGGTTCTTACCCGAACCTTTTTATTGTATAAATGAGCCATCCTTTGCTGATATGCTGCCACCTTGAATGCCAACTTCTTTTTTTTTTTTCTATTAGGTCGCGGTGGTGCCTGATGAGTTCTTCATTATGTCATTCCTCAAAATACTGGACCTAATGGGTTGTCATCCCGATCTCTACTAGAACAACTGCTTCACATTTGTAAGCCAAGGAGAATGAGGTTTCCCTTATGGAGTCTTTTGTAGGCCATCCGACAAACCTTTACATGACCCGAGCCTTGCATTCAAATTAATTTTTATGGTCTTGTTCGTCTCTTCTATTTGTCTATTTCACTTTGGGCGGGCAGGTGAGGCAAATCGCAAAGTAATCCAAAGATCCTTACATTGTTTCTTGAATCCCGTGTTGTCAAACTGCTTTCCATTGTCTGTTACGATAGCCATAGGAATCTCGGATTGACACACAATGTTCTTCTTTACAAAATCCGTAGCCTTTTTCTCGGTTATGGTGGACAATGGTTTGACCTCTACCTACTTGGTGAAATAATCGATTGCCACGATCGTAAACTTGGCTTGTCCCTGACCCGTTGGCATAGGCCCAATGAAATTTAGCCTCAACTAGGCAAACAGCCAAGGGCTCGACTAAGCGATCAGCCGCTTGGGTGGCTGGTGAGTAACATTGGTGTTTCTTTGACTTCCATTACATGTTTGGGAGACTCCGACCCTATCTTGATGGATCATTGGTCAGAAAAAACCTTACCCGAGTGCTTTATGGGTGATTGACTTCCCACCGGAGTGGTTCCCGTAGATTCTTTCATGAATTCCCTTGAGTATATAGTTTGCTTATTCAGGTCCAAGACACCTTAAATATGGCATCATGTAGTCTCTTTTATACAACATCTCATCTATCAGGCAGAAACGGGCACACTGATACTTCAACCTTATGGCTTCTTTCTTATCCCTTGTTAAGTCTCCCAATTCTAAGTATCTCTTGATCGGGTCTATCTAAGTCAGTTTAGTTTCTACTTCCACCTTAAGCATGCTCGGTTCGCCTACACTTTTAGGCTCTAGAACCTCCAGGGGAATGATCCATGGATTTTTTGACTTAATGGATGAGGCCAACCGAGCCATTATATCTGTTTGTTTGTTGTTTTCCAAACCGACTTGTTCAAAGGTCACATTCCCCATTCTTTCAACCAACATTTTCACCTCCATGAGTTAGGCTATCATATTGGGCTCTCTCGCTTGGAACTCATTATTCTGCTACTAAACGGCCAGCTGGTGATCACTTTTACTGTTATATTTATCACCCCAACCAATCCATAAAGTCTCAGCTCGGCTAGGATTGCTTCATATTCCACCTAATTATTAGTTGCTTCAAATGCAAACCTCAGTGCATAACTCAGTTCTTCACCATCTTCACTCTAGAGAATAACCCCAGCGCTTCATTCTTGTAAGCTAACTGACCCATCAATAAACAGTTCCCACTTCTCATCTCTGACCACTATGACCTGGGGTCCATTAAACTCTCCTACAAAGTCAGCGAGAGCTTTCCTCTTGATTGACACCCGAGGCAGATATGATACATCATATTCACTAAGCTCCACATACCATTTTATAAGCCGACCAGAGGTCTCTTGTCTATGCAATATTTGAGGTGAGCTTGGAATTATGGACGCAACTTCCTTGCTGTAGTAACCAAGGAAAAAACCACCAGCTCGTGGGCCAGGTACCGAGTTTCCGCATCTATCAAGACCTTACTAGTGTAGTACACCGGCCTCTGTACCTTGTCTATTTCTTGCACTAATACTGAGTTTGCATCACACTTAAAAATAACCAAGTATAGAAATAACATCTCACCTGTAATTAGCTTAGCTATAAGTGGAGGTCGGGTCAAGTATACTTTAAGCTGTTGGAAAGTATCCTCACACTCGCTTGTCCAGTTAACTTCCTTCTTCGCCGTCTTGATCAGCTAGAAGAAGACGTGACACTTGTCAATGGTTCTGAAGATGAACAGGTTGAGCACCACCACTCGACCAGTCAGGCTTTGCACCTCCTTCACCGTTATCGGAGGTTTTAGATCCAACACTATTTTGATTTTCGAAGGGTTTTCCTCGATGCCTCTTGCACTGACCATATACCCCAAACGCATATTTTTATGGGTTCAACCTCATATTATACTTCCTTAAGAGTTCAGATGTCCCTATGAGGTCATCCAGATGGTCCTCGAGCTTCATAGTCATAGTCATCGTGATCATGTCATCGACATAGACCTGTATTATTTTACCGATGAGTGACTTGAGGGCCTAACTATGAGGGATCCTCGGGTTGGGGATCGACTGATTTCACTTCCGCCGCTTCCTCATTTCTTTCTTTCTTTTTCACCCCCACTTCTTCGATGCATAAGGTTTACCTGGTTTGGAGGAGAGTGGCTCCTACCTACGTCCACCTGAGAATGAGTGATGTGTTTGTATTACTATTGTGGTTAGAAAAAGAAACGGGTATACAAATCTCTCAGGGGTCGAGTACCGACCAACTTTTTTTCTTTATCACTAAACTTTCAGAGCTTTTTTTTACAAGTAGTGAAGTATCCAAATTGTTAACCCTCGAACTTATAGCTTCAACTTCTTTATATAGACTTCTAAATCTACTATTCCACCAACCCATGACATCAGTTCATGTCACTCTGTCATCATCGTCCATGCTCCTTTCCCAAACCACTATGCAAACATTTGCTCTGACATCTGACTCAATACCCACTGTCAGTAGAAACCTATCATGCCAATCTTTTGTCCACTACGACACATTCTGTCGATGTGACAACCGTTGGTTCAACTACTATCATACTATTTTGCCTGATAGAGCCCTTCCCCAGCGAAAGTCTTTGACTTACTACTGTTACATCAACCTTCTAGAAGCCTAAACTTCCAAGTAGGACATACGTCATACGCCTTTAAATGCTGGATATCGTGATCTCTACCCAACTCCTCGGGTCAGCTTAGCGCGGTGGATGAAACTTGGTCAAATCTCTCTTTGACTAGGTTGGGATCTCAACTAAGCTCCTCGGGTCGAATTACCTCGGGTCGGCCTCCACAAACACTCAAATGCCATCAAATCTAGTGCTTCATCAGATCGATTCGGTTATCTCCACTTCCATTTCATCAGCCGGTACTGCCCCTTGATAATACCCTCAAATTCAATTGGCTCAATTTCCTCTCCATTCTCTTCTGGTCAAGTATAGACCCCAAACAACCGTTCCTCGATATTCAAACTTTTTCGGGGTAAAAAACCATCATCAACAGGAGTTTTACAGTTCTTCCCCGACATTATAAGGTCTAATAAATTTTTTGATTTTTTCCTTATAATAAGTTGTATATAAATTGATGTAAAAATTTTGTGTCCGATTTGTATATTAAGTTGTTCCTTTTGAATTAGGGATCTATATTCACAGACTCTATGCTGAGGTGGGAAGGCTAAGCCAATCCTATAATTCCTTTTATATTCAAGTAATTTAATTTACTATTGATTATTGGGAACATAAGTACTCAAATTATTTTTTTTCCTTAACTAAACTTGAGTGTTATGATTTCTTAAGTATTATATTCAAGTTGAAAGACCATATAATTTCATCCTCTGTGATGATTTGAAATTTTTCATTAACCTTAAAAAAAATACAAACTCACCTACGTTGTATAGTTTGTCTAAATCATATAAGGAAAATAATCTATGTTTACATATATATATATATAAAAATTAAATATTTTTAAGCATTCTCATCGTGTCATGTGGCGGCTTCATATTAAGTTTATAAAATTAAATTAATAATTCTATTAAAATAAAAATACATATTATAATTTTATAAAAATTCTATTATAACAAGAAAACATATTATAGTATCCTATTAAAATAAAAAAACTTATTAAATTATCTACAATTAACCTAAACTCTAGAATTATTTTTTATTATTAAATTATTAAATTAAAATAATAAATTATTAACATAAGAAATCTATTACAATATAAAAACCTAATATACTATTAATGTAAGAAACCTATTAATTTGATTAATTAGTTAATTATTGTTTTAATATATTATTGTTAAATTATAAAATTAAATAAAGAGACCTATTATAATAAGAAAACATATTATAATCTCTTATTGAAATAAAAAACATATGTGGTAGTTAATCTCTACAATTAAATTTTTATCATTAAATAAAAAATTAAAATATCTTTACAAATAATTTTTTATTAAATAAAAAACCTATTATAAAAAAATATATTATACTATCATAATTCAATTAGAAAAAATACTATTAAATGTAAAATTAAATGAATAAATCTATTAAATAAGAATCATATTATAACAATAAAACATATTATACTATCCGATTAATTTTTGAATAATATCACAGATAATCCAATAAAGAATGTATATAAGTTAAATATTTTTAAACTTCATTATCGCGTCACATGACACTTAATCTCTACAATTAATTTTTTTATTACCTATTATAATAAGAATATATATTCTAGTTTTATTTTTGTTATTAAATTATAAAATTAAAATAAAAAACCTATTACAATATAAAAATATAATCTCCTATTAAATAAGAAACCTAAATAGTAGCCGCACACAAAACCTAGACAATTTTTTGAATTTCAGGTATATTGTTATTTATTATTTTATTTTGAATTATTTCAATAATTTTTTTTATTATTTATTGTGCTTAAGATGTAGACTCTCATTATTAGCTATTGCACATTGAGTTACAAATTGTTGGACTTGGTGCTTGGAGCGCCAATCCGAATAATGTATTGTACATTATATTTTATTATTTATTAATAAAATAACTACATTTTCATTTCAAACCTTAATAATGGTAATGTCATTATGTATATTACATTGATATATAAATATGCTACGAATGACATCGACCTTAGAATAGTCATGTAGTAATATTGGACACTGAGTGGTCCCACACTGGGATAATAATATTATTATAAACTATTCTTAAAGTAAATATTCATAGTCGTTGGTTTTGGTATACGGTCGAAATCCTATAATCTATAAGACTAACATATGTCGTATATTGGAATTGGAGTTCCAATGGTGTAACCCAATGTACAATGAGCAAGGGAAACTCGTATAGACATGTGGGTATTCGTTGGAGCGAATAATGAATGACTCACAGGTGATTCCTAATAGTTGGAAGCACACACCACCGTCAATAGGAATCTCCTCGAGTGGAGTAGAATATGTGATTATTTGACTATAGGATAACATTGATTTTGTGTGTGATCCTCCATAGTTTGATGCCATATATGTCAAAGACCTTTCATGGTCTGACCGCTAGATGTTCGTTGGGAGTGGACCGATGCACTCATTAATCAAATGCATATCAAGATAAGATCCGTCGGCCCGTATGTATACTATAAGGGGTTTATGTATCTATATGAGTAATTCACGATTTCTAAGACTTTGGCCAAAGCCGATCACCTAAGATGAATCGCATATATCAGAAATGGTATTCTAATTAGTTGTAAAGAATCGTGGACATATTGACATGAGATGTGTGCCTGGAAACTTGACAGTGCAATCTATGTTTCATAAGCACAACTCAGATAGCCTACGACGGAGAGATTGTTAAAAATATATGGAGATGGCAATTTCACCCATAAACCAGCAAACTCGTAAAAACCAGTCTACAATGGATATGATTTGGTAAATATTTAAGCGGTTTTGGTGCGGGTTTGGTAAATTAAAACAAAACCAGCTGCAGATTTGGTAAATTAAAACAAAACTTGCTGCGGGTTTGGTACAAGTTGGTAATTAAGCAAAATCCGCGAATACCCGCAGCGAGTAATCGCTACCCGTAAACTTAATTTTTTTGTTATATATTTTTTAGGGTAAAGAAAATCCACTCATATAAAAGGACTCACATTCTATAGTTAACTTGATCAATCTTTTGAATTACTTATGGTTCTGTATTTGTTTAAACTGTAATTATTTTTTTGTCAACTTTATCATTTTTTGAATTACTTTTGGTCTAGTATTATGTTTAATATTTGCGATTTCATATGGACTTCAAACCAAACTGCTGGGATTCATGTCCTAAAGCTTCATGTATTGTAAAACGAAATTGATTATAGTAATAATAATAAATATATTATTCATTTGATCAAAGTTGTTTGATATATATCGCATATTGTCCAATTATCTTGTTTACCTTGATTACTATTGTACCTTCAGACTTAGTGTATGTTTGATGCACAAGAGGATTAAAGTCCGAAGTTAGAAATCTAAATAGTTCGTAGAGAGCAAACAAAGAGGGTGCTTTGTTCCATTCTATACTTGTATGACGACCTTGATCCGGGATCGTTCATGTAGTGACATGAGAATGAAGGCACCTTGTATGATGAGATCATATAGGACTGGACTCAGATAAATACGAATTTCTTTTAACATCCGTTAACCGAAAAAATTTATTTTATCTAATAGATGGTCATATATGGATTCGATCTTAATCCTGAGTGTACTACGAACTCGTGCATGACAGGCTATGTCCTTTGATTAACTATGGTGAGGTTGATGTTGCATCCTCGGCCAATAACTACGTATTTTGGGGATATGGTTTGTATGTAGCTGAGAACGTTTTACATAGATATGGAATTCACTCATTCTTACGAGAAGCAAAAGAGTATCTATTTTAAGAGTTGATTCTAGACTTGAACAATTTGAGCGCTCAACTTTTCTATTACAAATAGAAAGTTTTATATTCATAATTGTTATGAATTAATTGTTCATTATAGAATCAATGGTGCTTAAGAGACAAAATATTTAGAGGGGTTTAACAGACTTTTGACCCAGCTCTATTTATGAGATATTCGTGAAGGGCTATATCGATATGTAATGACTATATCAATGGACACCAAAGTTGTTCAGTTTATTTTATCCATCTACGGTAACGAGAGTTCAACTTCGAGTTTTTAATGGAATAACATGGAGTTAATAATTCATAATATTTGATTAAAGAGTTTAATTAATATTTCAGAATTATTGGAGCTCAGAACTGTAGGTCCATTTGGTCCTCGTGCTAGCTCGATTAACTGTAGCAAACCTAATATAATTAGATTGTCTAATAATATGCTCACATTATATTTATATATTATTATTGAGATTAATAATATTTATTGTCACAAATGAAAACTATTTTAAATTAGTTTAACTTAATATTTTTTAGAATTCTTTGATTATGAGATAATCAAGTTAGTAACTATATCGATTTATTAGATATTCGTGAAGGGCTTTATCGATATGCAATAACTATATCGATGGACACCGAAGTTGTTTGGTTTATTTTATCCATCTACGGTAACGGGAGTTCAACTTTGTGTTTTTAGTGGAATAACACAGGGTTAAAAATTCGTAATATTTGATTAAAGAGTTTAATTATATTTCGGAATTATTGGAGCTCGGAACCGTATGTCTATTTGGTCTCTGTGCTAGCTCGATTAACTGTAGCAAACCTAATATAATTAGATTGTCTAATAATATGCTCAAATTATATTTATATATTATTAATGAGATTAATAACATTTATTGTCACAAATGAAAACTATGTTAAAATAGTTTAACTTAATATTTTCTAGAATTCTTTGATTATGAGATAATCAAGTCTTGATTATGAGATAATCAAGTTAGTAATAATTATGAGATAATTACTACAACATAATTGAAGGTAATTTAATCATTATTGAGATAGTAATTTTTATTTACCTTAGGAGACAAAGCCATATGGCTTGCCATGCTCTCCAATTTATTATGTCTATTAGGTGGCTTGTATACACCTAATAGTTTTTTCGTTAGCTAATTCATTCTTATTCTTTGGTATGGCCTCCACATTTATGTGTTTGCCATTGAAAGAAAGCATTATATGCTTAATGACAAAGTCCTTGTCTTTAGCTTATCATTTCTTATGCTTTGGTATGTCATTCACATTTTTGTGTTGGCCATTGCAAGAAAGCATTAGATGCTTAATGACAAGGTTAGTTGGCTTGTGTAAGTGAATATAATCTCTACCATTTCTCTCACTTCTTAAGTTTAACATTTTGCATTCATTCACACAAGTGTTGTGAGAAATAATTTGAGAGAAAAAAAAGAGAGAGTTCAAGCATTCACAAATGTTGTGAGAGTGTTTGAAATTCCAAAAAGCCAAACACCATTGTGACATCTTAATTCTCTTAATAATTTAGAGGTTTGATCTTTGTGAGTGAAGCCCACAATTCAGTTTGTTGGTTTCGAGTCATAGTTCAGAAGATCGAGTAGTTGATCCAAGTTTTGGACACCAAAGGATTGATCTCGGCTACACAACAAAGAGAGAAGGCAAAGAAAATTTTAAAGATCCATACCGGACCCGGTGCCACCACAAGTAACTTCCGCCGCTCTAAGGAAAGTCGTTTCCTACAATTGGCATCGAGAGCTTAAGGTTGAAAAGTCTTAACCCTTCTCATTTTTGTTTTTATAATTTATATGCGATATAGATTATTAAAATGCATGTTGTGATGAGCAGGCACTATTAGATTCATGAGATGAATGGTTTTAATGTTTATGTGATGAATGTTTACTTTTGATTCATGTGATGAATCTATTGTGTTGATTGTTATTTTTTCCGGCTCTTGTTTTTAGCATTGGAAATGTAAGACCATAAGGTCATATTCTTTCAATTGTTGTAATTAGGTCATATTATTTCAAGTGTTGTAAGTTCATTTCCTTTGTAATAAGTCATTTATGTAACCCTATTTGTAACTTGGAGGAGCCGATACCGCGAAAGACTTATGACGGAGAAATTCCGTGAAGAATTCAACAACACTCCATGGAACAAGATTTGAAGACCAATGGATGCCTTGGATTTATTGTACTAATTTCTTGTATTTATTGTACCAATGGATGTCATTGGATTTATTGTACCAATGGATGCCTTAGATTAATATAGAAAAATAAGAGCCCGGTCAACGCAATATGAAATCTGTATGTTTTTGCAATTTCCAGCCTTGGAAATTGGGTTGCGTCGTGACGCAACCCCTTAGCGCATCGCGACACGCTACGCATACGAGAAGTGAGGCTAATGCCTCGATCACGTCGCGACACAGATCTTCTCATGTTGCAACGCAACACATACCTGATGCTTTTTCAGGTTTAGGTTTTCTGGGCATCGCGACGCCCTCTAGTTCGCGTTGCGATGCCCAGACCTGGGTTTATATGTATATAGCCTATGGTGCCTACTCTTGTATTTTCACATGCCATCACATTAGATGTGTGATATTCTAGTCATAAAATATGATTTTGTGTAATTTAAAAGTTAAATAAGAATATGAGATGCATGCAACAGATCAATAAGATTAATTGGTTTAAAGGTTTAAAAATTGCGAATTCAAGTTTTAGAAACGAATAGACCTTATGAGTACATTATTTTCCTTGGTATATCGGATGGAAACCCGAACGTAAATTCCATAGCCGATTCCGAATGGACGGTAATATGGTATGCACTCGAGATACAATACCACATATCTTTGGAATAAATAATGTGATTTTATCGATTAAATAGTTTAATGACATTTGGTCCGTTAGTTGAATTCTAAATTTTAAAACCTATTAGTGGACTAATAATTTAAGAGTTTAATTGATTAGATCACTAAAGCAACTTGATTAAATTAGTTTAATTAAGTTAATTGGTTAGTAGAGACTAATCGAGATTAGTGAATAAAATTTTAAGAGTTAAAATTGGTTAGATCACTAAATTATCAACTAGTATTAATAAGGTTATGACTTTAGCCGAGCATAATCTAAAATTCATAATATACTAGTAAGATAGAAACCTTACACTTCAAAATAGTGAGTGGGAGAGGGGTATACCACAATATATCCCCGTATCTCCATTGTTATCCAGAAATGTGAGATCAAATAGGCGCCTCGAAACGGCTTTGCTTTCGTCCCTCTACGGATGGTGTCCTTTTTGGGTCAATATCAGGTTGGATTCCGAAAGGATAGTGACTCTAGATGTATCTTGTGATTTGACCTACACTACGATGGCACTTCACTAGTTAAGTCTGAGGGTTCCAAAATAATGGGTCACACTCACAAAGGAATGATTAAGTTGTTAATCAAAACTTCTTTGATCAAAATAACGGTAGTTGATTAATATAGGAATAAAAGTTATTTCAGATATATTAATCTATTGAGAATGTCTCAGTCTATCATGCGAATACTTGACCTACCCTACGATGGTACTTATTTGTGGGATGATAGATAATCGTGGCATAGTAATTCTTATAGGTTTATAATTCATTATACATTGATCATGCATCATGTTTAATTTTATGCCTAAATGTTTGACAATTTTAATATGCGATGAATGAATGTTGAATGAATGTACCTAAATGTTGAATGCATCTGCAATTATCTCAATTCTCAAACAACAAGAAAAATTAACTGAGGAAAATTATGTTAAATGAAAAGTGACATGAATGCTATTTTGGTCTGCTAAGACCTTAAATTTGTCCTAATGGAGGAATGTCCTCCTGAGCCAGCACCAAATACTAGTAGAGCTACATGTAATGCCTATAATAATTGGATTAAAGCTGATGAGAAAGCCCATAGTTATTTGATAACATCCATGTCTGAGGTTCTTGTTGCACAAAATGAGCCTTTGGCGACAGCATCAATGATGATGCTGTCATTACAGAACATGTTTGGGCAACCTTCATACCGGCAATAACATGAGGCAATAGTCTCTATATTGATCGCTAGAACGAAGGAAGGCACATCAGTCCGAGACTATGTGTTAAGGATGATGTCTCATCTTAATATGGCTGAAACCCATGGTGCACGTATCAATATGCAAAGCCATATGACAATGATCATGGAAACCCTTCCGAAGAGTTTCCTGTAATTTAAAAGCACCTTTTTATGAATAAGTTGACTTTTACGTTGACTGAATTGCTAAATGAGCTGACCAATTACGAGTCCGTTATGAATGGTCCTCGTAGGTCCAATGACGGTGCAAATGTTGTCGAAACTTCTAAATCTGTAAAGAAGAAGAAGAAAGGCAATTGGAAGGCAAAGGCAAAACCAATGAAAAAGAAGAACAACAAATGCTCTAAAGGAACCAATGCCAAAGGAAAATATTTCCATTGTGGACAACTAGGTCATTGGAAAAGGAATTGTCCGAAATACCTTGCTGAGCTTAAAGAGAAGAAAAATACAGGTAAATACGATTTACTTTTCATTGAGTCTCTTTTGGTGGAGGATGATAAATCCATATTGATTGTTGATTCTGGTGCCACTAACCATGTTTGCTGTTCTTTCCAACTACTTGACTCATGTAGGGACCTTGCTGAAGGTAGCTTTACCATGAGAGTTGGGACAGGGGATGCTGTTTCAGCAAAAGTATTAGAAGTTTCAAATTTGAATTTTAATAAGAGTTATTTATGTTTGAATGATGTGCTATATATTCTTGGTTTTCGCAGGAATTTAATTTCTGTAACAAAACTTATAGAATGTGGTTTTTCTATTTCGTTTGATAAAAAGCCAGTTATTATTAGTAGAAATGGATTAAATATATGCACGTGAAACTCCAAAAATAATCTATATGTATTAAGTCCGTTAATGCATGAATCACTGCTTAATACTGAAATGTTTAAGATTGAAAGATCAAAAACTAAACGGCAAAATATTTCTCATGATGATTCCTACTTATGGCACCTTAGACTTGGTCACATTAACCTTAACCGGATAGAAATAGACTAACTAAGAACGAAGTTTTAAATTAGTTAAGACTCGGTACTTTACCTGTTTGTGAATCCTGTCGAGAAGGTAAAAATGACTAAGAGACCTTTTACTGGAAAATAGATAAGAGCCAAAGAAACACTTGAGCTAATACATTCGAACGTTTACGGACCGATGAATGTAAAAGCCCTAGGTTGTTATGAATAATTTGTCACTTTCATTGACGATTATTCTAGATAAGGGTATGTTTACCTAATACAGCACAAGTCAGATACATTTGAAAGGTTCAAAAAGTATCGTGCTGAGGTTAAGAACCAGTTAGGTAAAAGCATCAAAATTCTATGATCAGATCATGAAGGAGAATACCTTGATAGATATTTCGAGGAATTCTTAGTTGAGCATGGAATTATTTCACAACTCACAGCACTTGGAACACCACAATAAAATGGTGTTGCATAAAGGAGAAATCAGACCCTACTAGACATAATGAGTTCAATGTTTAGTTATAGCACTCTACCTAGTTGATTCTGGGGGTATGCATTGCAAACAAAATGTATATCCTGAACGTAGTTCCTTCTAAGTATATTCCTAAGACTCTTTTAGAGTTGTGGAATGGTCATAAAGCTAGTTTGCGATATTTTCGCATATGGGGTGTCCGACACATGTGTTAAAGAAGAAGACTACTAAGTTGGAACCACGTTCATAGGTGTGCTTATTTGTAGGCTATCCTAAGGAAACTAGGGGTGGATTCTTTTATAGTCCAGAAGATAATAAAGTATTTGTGTCAACAAATGCTACATTTCTTAAGGAGGACTATATGAGAGAGTTCAAACCTCGAAGTAAAGTGTTACTTGAGGAGTTACTTGCTGGTACGACCAATACACCATTGTCAAATGTTGACAAAGACATAACACCTTCTACATTTGAAAGTCAGATGCAAGTTTATCAGGATACCATACCACTTAGACGTAGTGGGAGGGTTGTAAGACAACCTGAACGCTATATAGGAAATGGTGAGGTGCAAGTTGTTGCATCTTGTGATGGTATAGATGATCCATTGACCTATCGTAGTGCAATGGAAGACACTGATAAAGAGGAATGGATCAAAGCCATGGACCTCGAGATGGAGTCTATGTACTCTAACTCAGTCTGGGAACTTGTAGACCAACCAGATGGAGAAAAACCCATAGGTTGCAAGTGGATCTACAAGAGAAAAGGAGGAATAGATAGGAAAGTACAGACTTTCAAGGCTAGGCTAGTGGCAAAGGGTTATACCCAGAAAGAGGGAGTTGACTATGAAGAAACTTTCTCTCCAGTAGCCATGCTTAAATCCATCAGGATTCTTCTTTCCATTGCCGCATAGTATGACTATGAGATTTGGCAAATGGACGTCAAGACTGCATTCTTGAATGGAAATCTTGATGAGAGTATCTATATGATACAACCAGAAGGGGTTCATTACCCAAGGTTAAGAGCAAAAAGTTTGCAAGTTGCAAAGGCCCATTTATAGACTTACGCAAGCATCTAGATCTTAGAACATAAGATTTGATACTACGATCAAGTCTTATAACTTTGAGTAGAACATCGATGAGCCTTGTGTCTACAAGCGCATCATTGATGGGAATGTGGTTTTCCTTATGTTATACGTTGATGATATTTAACTCATTGGGAATGATGTAAAGATATTATCGGACGTGGAAATCTGACTAGCTAACCAATTCCAAATGAAAGATTTGGGAGAGGCAAGTTATGTACTTGGGATCCAGATCATTCAGGATCACAAGAAATTACTGTTAGTAATGTCTCAAGCAACCTATATCGACAAGATTCTTGTACGATTTGGTATGCATAATTCCAAGAAAGGTAATTTACCTTTCAGGCATGGAATTCATTTGTCTAAGGAACAGTTTCCTAAGACACCTCAATGAGTTGAGGAGATGAGACATATACCATATGCTTCAGCAGTTGGAAGTCTTATGTATGTTATGTTATGCATGAGACCGGACATGTATTTTGTAGTGGGAGTAGTCAGTAGGTTTCAATCTAACCCATGATTAGATCATTGGGTAGCGATGAAACATATTCTCAAGTATCTTTGGAGAATGAGAAATTATATGCTTGTATATACAAGTTAGGATATGATTCTGAGAGGATATACTGACTCTGATTTTCAGACGAATGTCGATTCTAGGAAATCAACATCTGGATCAGTGTTCACCCTAGTTGGTGGGGCTATAGTATGGAGGAGCATAAAGTAATTATGTATTGCTGACTCCACCATGGAGGCTGAATATGTAGCAGCTTGTGAAGCAGCTAAAGAAGCAGTCTGGCTCCGTAAGTTCTTGGCAGATTTGGAAGTTGTTCCAGATATGGATAAACCACTCACACTTTATTGTGATAATAGTGGTGCAGTTGAAAACTCCAAAGAACTAAGAAGCCACATAAGGGGTAATCATATTGAGAGGAAATATCATCTCATCAGGGAGATAGTGCAGAGAGGAGATGTCGTTGTCACGCAGATTCCATCCGCAGACAACCTGGCTGATCCATTTACAAAGAATTTTCGGCTAAAGTATTTGAAGGTCACCAAAAGGGTTTAGGATTACATGACATGTCCCATTTGCTCTATTCCAAGTGGGAGATTGTTGGGATTTATGTCCTAAAGCTTCATGTATTGTAAAACGAAATTGATTATTGTAATAATAATAAATGCATTATTCATTTTTATCAAAGTTATTTGATTTATATCGCATATTGTCCAATTGTTTTGTTTACCTTGATTACTATTGTACCTACAGACTTAATGTCTGTTTGATGCACACAAGGATTTATGTCTGAAGTTAGTAATCTAAATAGTCCGTAGAGAGCAAACAAATAGGGTACTTTGTTTGTGGTTTATCTATAACTGCGGTCCATTCTATACTTGTATGACGACCTTGATCCGGGATCGTTCATATAATGACATGGGAATGAAGGCACCTTGTATGATGAGATCACATAGGACTAGACTCAGATAAATACAAATTTCTTTTAATATCCGTTAACCGAAGAAATTCATTTTATCTAATAGATGGTCATATATGGATTCGATCTTAATCCTGAATGTACTACGAACTCCTGCATGACAAGCTATGTCCTTTGATTTACTATGGTGAGGTTGGTGATACATTCCCGGTCAATAACTACGTATTTTGGGGATATGGTTTGGTGTGTAGCTGGGAACATGTTACATAGATATGGAATTCACTCATTCTTATGAGAAGCAGAAGAGTATCTCTTTTAAGAGTTGATTCGGTAGTTGAATAATTTGAACGCTCAACTTTTCTATTACAAATAGAAAGTTTTATATTCATAATTGTTATGAATTAATTGTTCATTATAGAATCAATGGTGCTTAAGAGACAAAATATTTAGAGGGGTTTAACAGACTTTTGACCCAGCTCTATTTATGAGATATTCGTGAAGGGCTATATCGATATGTAATGACTATATCAATGGACACCAAAGTTGTTCAGTTTATTTTATCCATCTACGGTAACGGGAGTTCAACTTCGAGTTTTTAATGGAATAACATATAGTTAATAATTCATAATATTTGATTAAAGAGTTTAATTAATATTTCAGAATTTTTGGAGCTCGGAACTGTAGGTCCATTTGGTCCTCGTGCTAGCTCGATTAACTGTAGCAAACCTAATATAATTAGATTGTCTAATAATATGCTCACATTATAGTTATATATTATTATTGAGATTAATAATATTTATTGTCACAAATGAAAACTATTTTAAATTAGTTTAACTTAATATTTTTTAGAATTCTTTGATTATGAGATAATCAAGTTAGTAATAATTATGAGATAATTACTACAACATAATTGAAGGTAATTTAATCATTATTGAGATAGTGATTTTTATTTACCTTATGAGACAAAGCCATATGGCTTGCCATGCTCTCCAATTTATTATGTCTATTAGGTAGCTTGTATACACCTAATAGTTTTGTCATTAGTTAATTCATTCTTATGCTTTGGTATGGCCTCCACATTTATGTGTTTGCCATTAAAAGAAAGCATTAGATGCTTAATGACAAAGTCCTTGTCTTTAGCTTATCATTTCTTATACTTTGATATGTCATTCATATTTTTGTGTTGGCCATTGCTAGAAAGCAGTAGATGTTTAATGAAAAGGTTAGTTGGCTTGTGTAAGAGAATATAATCTCTACCATTTCTCTCACTTCTTAAGGTTAACATTTTGCATTCATTCGCACAAGTGTTGTGAGAAATAATTTGAGAGAAAAAAGATAGAGTCCAAGCATTCACAAATGTTGTGAGAGTGTTTGAAATTCCAAAAAACCAAACACCATTGTCACATCTTAATTCTCTAAATAGTTTAGAGGTTTGATCTTTGTGAGTGAAGCCCACACTTCGTTTGTTGGTTTCGAGTCATAGTTCAGAAGATCGAGTGGTTGATCTAAGTGTTGGAGACCAAATGATTGATCTCGATACTACAACAAAGGAGAAGGTAAAGAAATTTTTAAAAATCCATAC
Organism: Zanthoxylum bungeanum; assembly: GCA_019454045.1. Taxonomy (NCBI): domain Eukaryota; kingdom Viridiplantae; phylum Streptophyta; class Magnoliopsida; order Sapindales; family Rutaceae; genus Zanthoxylum; species Zanthoxylum bungeanum. The sequence continues at coordinate 39,246 of SKCR01044599.1, read as the reverse complement.
CGGACCCGGTGCCGCCACAAGCAACTTCCACCGCGCTAAGGAAAGTCGTTTCCTACACAAACTCCACTGACATGTGAAGATATTATAGATGATTTAATATTCTGTTTAATTTGGTTTTCATAGCTTATCATTTCATGGGAAATTTATTATTATATAATATTTTAAAAATCCCTAAAAAATCCACTGGGTTCCAATGCAGGTTTGTTAATTTATTTTTATATGTGGGTGCGGGTTTGGTAAAAAAATTAAAATCCGTAGCGGGTATGGTGCGGGTTTGGTAATTTATAACCAAACCCACACCAAATCCTACCCACTGCCATCCTTAAACATATGTGATGACCTCATCTTGTATAGTTTAGAAAAGTCGTTCGTGTTCTTTGCGAATTTCAGAGGTGGCCGAATTGCGTACATATAAGCTACGCTTATATGACGAATGTGTCTGGACTTAGAGAGTCCCACAATATGAAGTGTACTCATTGAGCACTTGGGGTAGCCGATAATGTATGATAATAAAAAATATTTAATATTAAAATTATCAATTAAAATAATTAAGTGTTATTGGATAACATTAATTATTTACTTTGACCTAATTGAATTAATTGGATTGATCCAAAATCACACAAGAGCTTTGTTGTAATTTCTTATATATCTCTACCATTGGAGAATATTTTGGTAATTACAAATGTGTAACAATAAGTGTATTTGTCTTGATTTAATTGGATTAAATCAAAATGGTAGACAATGAACTAATCCAATTTTTAAAATTTGTCTTGATTTAATTGGATTAAATCAAAGTGGTAGACAAATGTGATTAGTCACACCTAATTATACAAATTTGGACTAATTGGATTAAGCCCACCTAAAAGTTGATTAAGACTTTTAATAATTAAAAATTGTATAAATTTTGCTATAAAAGGCAAGCTTGAGCAAGTTTTTAATTAAGCTTGAGCTTAAGAAAGTTAAGCTTGTGAAGGCGAAAATAAGTAAATTTTATAAATATTTTAGAGAAGTTTTGGAAGTTCTCTACAACATTTCAACAAGGAGAAATCAAGATTGGACTTGGATTAAAGCTTGCTAATTTTGGAGTTAAGGTTAGATCTTGGAATCAAGCTTGTTAGCTTTTGAAGTTCTCTACAACATTTCAACAAGGAAAAGAAGATTGTATCTTGGTATCAAGCTTACTAGGTAAGTTTGATTTTCTCTAAAGCTATGTTTTCATTAGTGAGTTATCATTAGTGAAACATATAGTGATGTATTATGCATTGGATACATAATAACATAATTGATGTTGAAATTAGGCTAATAAATTATGTATGGATGTTTTGGAAGCATAAACATAATATGTTTGTGATTGAGATAAAATTTTTATGTTGGACATAAACATAAAATTAGAGTTTGGAACTCTAGATGATAGCTTGAAGCTATGGCTACCATTTTAGGATCACTTGACCATCTTTGAGTAACCTAAAATTATTCATGAGTCATTTCATTGTGAGATTCTATTTTGATTTGTGTTTTGATTCAAATGTATGTATGCATATATATATATATATATATATATATATATACATATTATGTTTGTTGTATAACATGTGTTGAAGTTGGTTTTTGTAACGACCGATAACCTCGACTACTGTTACGTTATGAGACGAGTGTCATATAACGTAAATTATGTATGGACACATATACACTCATGAAGTGACCTTGGGGATAATCGATATATTCCTTGAAAATCTGATACGAAATTGTACGATGATTCGCTCCGGACAGCTCATGGTGTTTGGGCCATAACTTCCTCATACGAACTCGGATTTTTCTGAATTTTATATCACTGGAAAGATGAGATCGAGATCTACAAATTCTGCGTTGAATATGTTTCCAAATTGGAACCAAAAATAGATTCAAAATATAGATAAAAAATTTGGATGAATAGTGCTCGAAGGTCATTCTAGTAAATTCTCCAAGTTTCTTCAAATTTCTAAAACCTTCTAATTTCAAATGGCCCAAGTATAAAAGGGGAATACTATTTATGTATCCCTAAAATTCAAAGAGAAAGGAAAAAATGTAGAAGGATAAGAAGAAGAAGAAAAAAGAAGAAAGAAAAAGAAGAAAGATAAAGGAGGGAAGAAGAAGCAAAGAAGAGCATGCCATCCATGAAAGACTTGAAGGATGGTGGAATCCAATAAAGATGAGGTAAAGTCATTTGACCCAAATCTTGAATTACGAAGCTTTGTTGATTTAATGATATAAGAATTTTAGGAGCACACTAGGCAATGTATTTAGTGACATATAAGTATGGAGATTGATGATGTTGAGTAGGAACAAAAAACTTGGAAATACTAAAGTATTGAGTCAATTGTGGGTTATGAGATTAAAGAGTTAAGAGAATTGAGGAGTGTTGTTTTAAGAAGAATTCATATTGAAGTTTAGAATATAGATGAGAAGAAATTGTAATATGGAAGAATGTTGAGCAAACTAGGCTTGGAAAATGGCAGTAAAGGCCTGAAAATGGCCTAGAGTCGCGACGCATAACGTACTGCAAATTTTCCCAGGAACATTTCTGGAATCGAGCACATCATGATGCGCAAGGCGCTACATCGCGACACATATTGGAAATTTTTCCAAATATATTTTTGGAATTGTTCGCGCCACGACGCGTAAGGCTCTACGTCACGACGCGTGATCAGAACTTTCTCCAAATCAGTCTTAAATCATTTCATCTTCACCCTAGCATGTTAGAGGCTACCCTAAGAGCCTCATATCAGTTTATGTATACATCTAACATCGTGATATAAGTACAATATGTTTTGAGATAATAATGAAAGCACTTGAAATGATAAATGTAGTTTAATACGGATTATGTTCCCAACTCACTTTCTGACCAAAATTATCAATTAAAAGTTGTTACAGGAACCATAATTCCTTTGATAAGCGAAGAAATACAAGCGATATTTCAAATATGAGAGTGGACATTCTTTTCTTAAGTTGATTTTCATTATGTTGTTGTTCATATCAGACTTACTTTTCGCTTTTAGGGCGTTAGCCAATTTCATTATCAGTTACATTTTGTTTAGCATGTTTTGAGAATTGATTTAGAAAATAAATATTTTCAAAACATGAGTTTTATGTTTTCGAGGCATGGGGGAAAAACCTACTTTAGTATGTAACTTGATTCAGATATGGAATTGACGGAAAACACATGTGCACATGTAGAGGACTTGGGGGACGGCGTTACGTAAGGCCCCCGGATCCTAGTTCAGGACTATGGATGACAGATTCCCTTAGATCATAGTTTCGGAGCTTGGAGGGTAGCATAGATCCGCACCCCCAGTTCTAGTTTAGTGGCTTGGGGGACGGCGATACGTAACGCCCTAAGACCACTAGTTTCAGAGACATGAGTGGCATGCTTTGGGGATGGTGATACGTAACGCCCCAAAGTCATGGATTTGCACTATTGGCTCTAGTTAGGAATATGAGGGACAACGATACATAACTCCCTAATACGTAAGGTTTTCAAAGACAAAGATTAGTTTTCAGAAACAGTTTTCAGATACAAATTTCAGAGTTAGTTTTCCAGAGTGAGATTTTATAGAAAGAAAAGTTTTCAGAAAAAAAAACAGTTTTATATGATACTTCTAGAAAAGATAAGTTTTACAAAAAGAGTTTTCAGTTGAGATTTTCAGAAAAAAAGGGTTCAGAGTTTTCAGACAAGAAAATAGTTTTCATATAAGACTGCTTCCTAGGAGAATTTTGGTTTTAGAACCAAGTATTTTCATAATAGTATTTTAGTTCTTGTTTAAAATCATCTATTCACTTAGATCATACAAACGGTCTAATCCCCCACTCCCAGTTTCTCTATTTTGCAGGTATTCCCAGAGGACGAGCTCGAGAGGATGGATACTGATGGTAGTCATTCGAGGGTTTGATCCACTAGGTCGAGTCAGGGTTTAGTACAGTCAGCGTAAGAGGATTTCATGTAATATATAATTGGTTTAGTAAAACATACACATGCAAAAGAGTTATAAGTGTTCATTATTAAAGATAAGATGTGAAATGAATTTGAGTATTTAGTTAAAAAACATTATGTATTTATGATGATAAATTGGGAAATGGTCTCGTGCATGAGTTATACATAAGATGAGTTTCATAGTTAGAAAGTCAGTGGGCTCATGGGGATAGTACGGCCTATTCCCTGCTGGTAACATCTTCCGGATCGGGGATGTTACAAAGATGGTATCAGAGCATGGTCTAGGGAGTTAGTGACTGCAGTGGGAAGAGTGCTTGGTTTTGTTTATGCAGTATGTCCGGGATACCTGTATACAAGGCACTACCTCTCCAGTATCCGATCCTCGAGTACGTCCTCAAAGTTCTATAGACAGGTTAGTAAGAATTCATGAGCTATTTAAGTATCTTTCCTTAGACACAATTATATTCTTTGAAGAGTCTTCTATAATCATCCTGAACTATTAGCAGAAGTTCAAATTTAGCTATAAAACCAGAAAATTCAGTACTAAGAAAGCTATAAGAAGTAAGGAAATATACTTAGATATTTGAGTAGCCATAGACAAGAAAGTAAAGAGACAGAACGAGATAGGAAAGTCCTAAGGATACCCACCCTAGGAAGTAGAAAGAGAATGAAGAAGTTAGGAAGAATTGTAAGGGATAAGAGCACAGATGTTTAAGCAATCAGAAGCAATTAGAGGTAAAAGATATAAAAACAGATAAGTAAAAGAAGTACAAAACCTTTGTACTAAAGAAAATAGAGTGAGCCTGAACCAGAGTAAAATATTGAAGTAAACTTGAGTAAGATTCCTTCCTTCCTACAAAGATTCCTTCATTGATCAAAAAATTTCTTCAAGTAAACTCAATAGCCTTAAGTACTTCGTATATACGGTAAGTCTCCCAAGTAACAAAGAATAGACAGAGGATAAAAGAAGCAAGAACTCAAGACTAGACGTGGAAGTTTCAACAGACAAGTGATACCAATAAATGAATGGAGACTTTAGATCCCTAACCCAGTCCCGCAGACCAATAAGAGAAGATTGTAAACAAAAATGATTAATTTCCTTAATTTAAGAATCTGGTAAATAAGGTTCCAATCTATATAAACCCTCATCTATTACCTACACTAGTTAAAGAAACGGCCCTGACGGAGTCTATCTCATACCTACCTTATATAAGTAATATACTCTACCAGGCCACAAAGTTTTAGAAGAATGACACTGACACCCACTGAGATATAAATTTCTGCTCCACCCTATACCAGCCCAGGTAAAGATAACTGTAAGAAAGTTCGATGAGAATTTATCCTAAGTAAGAGACAGAAAACATTAAATGATAGATCATCCAGATAAGAACTAATGAGGGTACATGAGATAGTAGATTGGTCCAATGAAAATAAAGATTCTTGAAAGTTTAAAAAGGATAAATTTATGAGATGGAAGACAATCGGAAGTTAGAAAAGAATACTAGCATGAACAATAAGACTATACGGCGTAGCTGTAGCCTATAGCAAGAGCAGATAGTAGATCTAGGAAGTAGTCAATGGGAATAAGCCACCATTAGCCTTGGAAGCACAATATGAAACTGAAGAATAAGTTATGGAAATAAATAATAAGGAAAGCTACAGAAAGTAATAAGGAAGTTCAGTATAATATGGCTTGAGACAGTAATGCAAAAAGGAAACCTCAATATAGTTGATAAGAATTACGGAAACCCTAAGACTCGGAGTAGTCGAAGCCAATTCCGACAATATAAATGATAACTATTATGTCCAGTAGTTTCAACCCCCAGAAGGTGTGTAAGCATGCAATCAGAGTATCGTTGGAGTTAGATAGTTGGCAGAAACATGTATTTTTCCAGATCTTCAAGGAAAGCAAGTATACACCATTCAACTTAGAAGTTAGCAAGGACTTGATCAAGTAAAGAAGAGCATCAGACAAAGTAGATAGATCACGAGACTATTAGACAACCGAACCATTGAGTTCAACAGAGCATAGATAAGAAACATGAGAAAGGATAGTCTGAATTCATGGTGAGTCGAGCCAAATATAGAAATCATCATGGTATTAGAGACCCGTAAGGGAGTTAAGACTCAAGAACACAAGTGAATCAGAGAGAGCGATTCCTAAAAATATAGTAGATAACCCTTAATGAGTCTTATTATACTAAGTCGGAAGAATTAGATGGAGAACAGTACCTAAACTAAAAAGTTATTAAAAATATCTTAAGCAAATGAAGACGATAGAGTCTCCAGGAGAGTAAAGATGAAATAAGTTCAAAGAATTGAGATGAGAAGAAAATCTAAGTCAGCGGAGTAAACTTCATAAGAAGCAATAACAAAGGAAATATAGTATGACTCAAAGAGTAAGCAATGATTGCGGATGTTCAAGCAACAACGACTAGTGAAAAGAAATACAGGGGCAACATAATGAAGTTTTAGAGAGCATGACTTTAAAAGAGGCAGTATGATTGATAGTTAAAAAAAAGAATTAAGAGTGAAGATGAAGTAGGAAACTCATATAGTATCTAGCATAAGAATTTTAGTACGAGGGTCAAGTCAGATGTGTAAACACGGAAAGTTATAGGCTTTTAGGTAAACAATCAGTACAACCATGCCATGAGAAGCTATTGAGGATTTCTACCAACAGTAAGACATCAAAATCAATCCCAACCCTCCAAACCCTCCGCAGATAACATTAGCGAAGATAGACCTCAGTAATTACCTTAGAGGTACTCCCAAAAATAAATGAATACGCAGTAAAATATGACCAAAATATAAAAGTCTTCAGATTTAGTACAAGAACATGGTAAATAGGAAGGAATTGGGGTTAAGTAAAATGTTTAGAAGAAAGATAATCTATAAGAGATGATTAAGAGAGAAATTAATAATCAATAAATTACGGAGTGTAAAAGAACCAGCGATAGACATAACCAGAAAATTATAGGAGTTGATACCTCTGCGGATAGAAAGACAGAAGCATGGACCACATAAGTTCAAGTATAGAATAGAGCAGGAAATAAGACAAAGATACACAAGTATAAGAGTAAACTTTATAACGTTAAGATTAGTAGTACTATGAGATATCGAATTTTATAAATGTTGAAACAAGATTGTAATAAGAAAAGAATATGAATATAGAAATCACTTAAGAAAGAAACTTTAAGAATAAGAATGTTAAGGGAACAAGACGGTGAAAAGGAAAGATAATCAGGTTTATATTAGCAACATATATAAAGATGAAGACAGCAGAACCTAGTGGTTGAAGCCGTAAGTAATTGGAAGTTAGCAATAAGGCAAATAGACAGTTAAGTAGTCAAACTAAGAGAATAAATACCTAGCTCAGACTGAGCAAGTAGAACTGGAAATGTATTAGGACGAGTGTTTTTATTAGAAATAAGGAGTATCTTTGTATATTTCAAGTTGTGGTGGAACTTGAAGAAACCTAATGTTAAAAGACAAAGCCATTCTTTAGCATGAGAAGACGTTGGATAGGAAGAGATTGTGGATACACTCAGAAGACCATTGAGGGAGTTATATTATATAAAGGAAGTGAAGAACTTGAGGTATACTTAAGACCAAGGATAGTAAAAGGTTATTGACTATGGTACAAAGTATAGTAGGCATATGGTAGATGCAAAAAATCGCAGAACAGCTGTGGATAGATCCGTATTAGTATAAGCAACTAGATCATTTGGGATTCTATAAATTGAATATACTTTCATGAAGACAAATATAGAATGAATAATTATCCAAGAAGTCTTAAGATAAGTATTAAGCCTTAAAAAAAAGAAAGAAATAAGTAAAAGACAATCGTAGAGTGTCAGATAAAAAGAAGTAACCCCCAGATACCAGTGCAAGAAGAACAAGAGATCAGACCTTAAGAAATAAAGTTATATCTTACTAAGTTTCTATATAAGAATAAAGAGTTCTAAAGAGAACTTCAAGGAATTAAACTTTCAGTTGTTTAAACTAATAAAGTATATCAAACCAAGAAATTCCCAGAAGTTGCAGTGCCAAGTTTAGTATTAGAAAGGATTTGAGGACGAATCCTATTTAAGAGTGGGGGGAGAATTTATAAAGACCGTTAACCTCGACTACTGTTATCTTACGAGACGAGTGTCATATAACATAAATTATGTATGGACACACATACACTCATGAAGTGACCTTGGGGACAATTGATATATTCCTTGAAATTCTAATACGGAATTGTACGATGTTTCACTCCGGATAGTCCATGGTAAAACTAATGCACACAAAAGCAAAAGACAAGAGAAAATAGTAAAAAGATAATAAGACTAATGCACACAAAAGCAAAAGACAAGAGAAAAGAGAATAAACAAGTTAGTGACTAAACAGGTGAAACTTCTTATCCAAGTTAATAGTTGTTTTCTTTCTTTCTCTATTACCGAATAAGTAAATTCTCCGATTATTTTTACCATTCTTCATATACACACCTAACAAGGTATTAATCAAGTCATTGTGCCCACAATATTCACAAGTGTAGTTGAAAAGAGGGTAATATTTTTGTCCTAAAGTTATATCAGAATTCACACCTTTTTTCAGCAACGTAAATTTTTTTTTTTTTTATATATACAATATCTTTCATCCATGTAGCGAGCTTTGGGCCAGTGACTCCCAAACCAGTTGGCTTTAGAGTACTAGGTGTTAAGACACCCCTACAGACTTAATTACCTGGATTTCAGATATGTATATATTTTTTATAATATCTTCAATCCATGTAGCGAGCTTTGGGCCAGTGACTCCCAAACCAGTTGGCTTTAGGGCACTAGGTGTTAAGATACCCTTACAGACTTAATTACTCGGATCTTAGATGTGTTTCATCGTTTTTTAATCCAATCGCTTTTTTAGATGCTTCCTCCAATTAAACTAGAGCACTGAACATTACAAACTTTTCAATTACATCTCATGCCCGTATGTTACCATGCATGTTGATAATACTTGTCAACTGAGCATATGAAGATCCATTTTAGTCAGTTTTATGGAGAATTCACAAATTAAATAATTCAAAAGGAAATAAACAAACATTTAACTTATTACGAAATAGGTTGAGATACGTCTCAGGAGTGGAAATTCCCTACACAGCTATCTCACACCAATTTCACATGATTAGTCAAATTAAAAACACAAAAACACAAAATATTTTTTTATTTTTTGTAAATTTTTTTTATTTTTTTGAAAATTTTTGACTAAAAATAACAAAATAAAAACAAGATACTAGTCAACTATTCCCCTCCCTCAATATCTTAAAAAGTAGAAGATGAGTTTAGAAGACAATACCTGGTTAGCTGAAATTCTACATCTAAAAATATTAATTAAAGGTTAAGGTCCAGATTTATCCGACACTTTTTACCACGATCGTTATCAGACCAGTTTATCTTGGAAAGGATAGGGTCAATTTGTGGTTCAAAGGCTAAGATTTGGTCAATTAAATCCTAGGCAGTTCTGGCAGTAAAAATGAGTTCTTTTACAGTTTTGACATGTACCCATTTCTTCGGGCATCATCAAGAAACACACAAAGAAAATCATAAAATCCATTAGAATTAAACAGTCCAATCGGTTTTTGGTGTATGTTCAAGTTCACCCAAGATAATACTGTAAAAATTTCCTCCATCGTGTCTAAGCCACCTGGAAAAGCAATAAAAGCATCAGCACGGTTAATCATTTCCACAAGTCGCTCGGACATACCTGGCACAATAAGTTCCTCTCCGTTTGATGGTCCTATAAGATTCGCCTCTGCCAAAGGTTTTGGGATGATACCCTAGACTTGACTGCCTCCTTCTTGTACAGTCTTTGAAACGATCCCCATTAGTCCAAGATTGCCACTGCCAAATACTAGGTGCATATTCCTTTCAGCTATGACTCTACCGAATTCTTGTGCTGCTACAATAAACTCTGGCTTACAACCAACATTAGTTCCGCAAAACATACAGATATTTACAACTCGTCTTTTTGAAGTTGCTTCCATTTTTTTTATATATTTCTTTCTCAAATCTGGATGCCTTCAAGAGTGCAATGATGAGTTGAATTTATAGCATCTGAAAAGGGTGAGTAATAATAGCACTAGTATCTTCAAAATGACGATTATTAGCTTAAACAATAAAATAATCATGAAAGGTAAAAAAGTCTGGATCCTGTCGGAGAAAATAAAAGAAAATAACAAAACAAATCACAATTATTAGATATGTATTAAGAGAAAATAATATTTACAAGAAGTAACGGCTTGAATGACGTCTATGCGTCAGGGACAAGCTTCCTATCCAATTTTCTTATAAATTGGCAAACAAAGTCTTTTAGAGTCAGATTCCCGAGACATAAATATTGTTGTTCTTTTCGGAATTGTGTATATAACATGTGAATTGCATGATGCATATATCCACTGGAATGCGTCTCAAGAGTCTTAGATATGTCATCCAAAGACTCCTTACTCAAGCCATCCCTAATGAATTTAATATTATCTTCACTGTTATCAGATACCATTCCTAAAGAACGACGACGAGTATGACATGTCATACGAGCACATTTATAGCAAATACCCATTCTTTTAGCTCTTCTATTTTTAGCATAGATTCTTCTTCCTAAACCAGAGAGATATGAAATAATAGAGTCAGAGGACTCACCTGCCAATCAGACCAGTGCTTCAATAATCCAACGAATGTCAGTAGGAATACCTTTGATCATCAGTAGTCTCATTTGTTCCAAGGGAGTTTTGTAGACTTTCATCAGAGAGTTTTGAGGGAGAGAAGGAAATTACTTGTGAAGATTTGCGAGAACGTCTTTCATCATGAATTGATTTTACCTGTAAAAATTAAACACAAAAAATAAAACACACCAAATCACAATATATACACAAATTGCATAGGCTGCCTCAATGCTAGCGCTAATTTTAATGTCGTCAGCTAGACATGACTGCCCAAACGTTAGGCTGGATCTGAAAGTGTAACACTTTTTTTTCGCTCAATTGATTCTCCTCAGTAGTGTTTGACACGCTTGTTTTTAACCTTGAATATTTTATTGGAGTTGGGATCATGTAACTCAACAGCTTTATCTGGTAAAACTTTAGTGATTAAGAATGGACCTGACCACCGTGATTTTGGTTTCCATGGGAAGAGTTTCAACCTTGATTTGTTTAAAAGTACATTCTACCCTGGTTCTAGTTGTATGCGCACTAACTTCTCTTCATGTCTCTTCTTGGCATTTTCTTTGTACAATTTGGCATTCTCAAAAAGCTGCATGTGCAATCCCTCCAATTCATTGAGCTGGTAGAACTGTTTCACTTCTATTGCTTGGAATGCAAGAATAGGCTTCTTCAGTGTGCAATACACTTTATCTTCAGGCTCCACAGACTGTTGACATGCTTTAAGTTTGTCAGTAGAACTTTGCATTCTATTGGAGTTCTGGATGGTACTATGTATCACATCAAGTCTGAAAAATTCCTCCTTCTTTTCATCATCCGGAAAATTCATGGCTTTGAAAACATTGAATTTTACTTCTTGGTCCTACACCCTCATGGTTAGTTCTCATTTTTGTACATCAATAATGGTTTGACCTGTAGACAAGAACGGTCTCCCGAGGATGATTGGCACTTCTTCATCTTCCTCCATATCAAGGATAATAAAATCTGATGGGAAAATAAATTTGTCAACCTTGACCAGCACATCTTCAACTACACCTATCGGAAATATGAGCGTTTGATGAGTGGTAAATAGATCATTATTTCCCACTCATTTGACTTAATATTTTGTATATTTTCTTGAGTTTTGTGAATATTTTGATGTGTTTTGTGTTATTTTGTAGATAAATAAAGTTTCAGGACTCTCTGGAATCAAATTAGGGCCAAAATAGTGAAAAACAGATAAAAAGGGCAAAACTGTCATTTGCGCGTCGCGACACGCATCTTTGCATCGCGACGGCTAACATGCGCCGGGTATTTCTAACTTGCACCGGACATGTGTCATCATCAGAGAAGTTTTCCTTGCTAACATGTGCATGCCACGTGTCAACATCACAGCAAATCATACTAACGTGCATCAGACACGTGTCATCATCACATGATGCCGACAATCATCATCGCCACATCATCAATGACATCAGCATAATAATTCAATCAGCGCCATGTGAGCACCACGTCAGCATAATTATTGAGATAATCATTCAGTCTGCCACGTGTCACCATCTCTGGAAGCCACGCAACACGTGTCCTTCATCAACGGCGCGTCGCGACGCAAGAACAATCTTGCGCGTCGCGACGCGTGGAGGAAAAAATTGTCTATAAATAGAGGCTGGATTTCAGATTTCATTTCGTACCTTCTTCTATGTAATTCCTTAAGAGTACTAAGAATATTGTATCTTGTTTGTTTATTTTCATTTCAGTAATTAATTTTATTTACTTTTACACACAATACTTTTCTTTCTTTACTTTTTCAGTTTTTACTTTTCAGAAATGAGGAGGTAACTCCCCCCTACTGGGGTAAAATGTTAAGCTTTTATTACTAATATTTAGATTAATTTCCCTTAATTATAATATATAAACTATTTAAAACCTGACTTAATGAGGATACCGCTTTATTGGTCGGTTGGTAATTATTGATTTTGGTTTTAACCTGACTAAACTGGATACCGCCTGATTGGTCGGTTGGTAATTAATTATAAATTTGACTTAATCAGGATACCGCCTATATGACAGGTTGGTAATATCACGCAAAGTTAATATATTATAATAAGGGAGATATCTAAAATAGTAGTGATAAAAGTGGATCATTTAACCTCAGCATTTTATTTTATTGTACTTTAACATTTTTAATTTCCAGCATTTACTTTTCAGCATTTACTTTTCCGCCTTTACTTTCCATCATTTACTTTATGTCAATTACTTTATTTAAGTTTTTATTAGCTGTAAATATGTGTCGTAGCTAAACCCGTTATCTGGGGTTGTGATGAATTCCAATATCACCAGTTTATAAGAGGTTATTTTATAGTTTGGGTAATATAAGGTTTATTTATTAAGTCTTAAGGTTAATGCTTCTTGTTAACTAGCCATTAATAAGATTGATTTGGTAAACTTAAAATAAACTTGACAAAGGAATTTTAGGTTTCAGCTTTAGACTTAATAGCCCACGATCTTCCTTGAGGATAGATAACCATTTAATAGATTTCTTACAGGATAGACATATACCTGTCGGGCGGGGGTAGCTATAATTGGAACTTAATCTTAATGAATTCAGGTAACTTGGTTGACATAGACATATGATTTAATTGGGTTACACTGGGTATTTACATCTGACCATCGACAAAGGCTTTTGCAGAAGTTCGTGTTCCAGGTTAGTAAACCAATATATTACACAAACATGAAATAACCACTTCATCTTTAAAAGATATTGGAAAGATTCACAACCCTGGATAGATTAATAATCTTGAATTTTCTTCAATTTACTTTCGTACTGTTTTTACTTGTTTTAAATTTAAAGTCACCATCCAAACAAACAACCAATCCATTAGATACTTGTAAAAATTTGGCTTCATTAATTAATAGCTTAGGTATTAAGTCCTCGTGGGATCGATACTTTTTATACTACTTGAACGATATGTGCGCTTGCGTTATACGCGTGTGATTGCACCGGTCAGCATTCTATCAGCAAGTTGCAGAGAGACTGAGGTGGGCATTGTTTCTCCAATCTGCAATTTCCTGAAAATAGAAAAAGGCATCAAGTTAACACTTGCATCTAGATCGCACAAAGCCCTACCGAAGTTATGCTCTCCTATGACGCAAGGAATGGTGAAACTACCAGGATCTTTCAACTTTGGGGGAAGCTTCCTCTGGATGATAGCGCTGCATTCTTCTATCAATGCTACTGTCTCGTAATCTTCCAATCTCCGCTTTCGTGGCAAAATGTCTTTCATGAATTTGACATAGCTAGGTATTTGTTCCAAAGCTTCTGCAAATAGAATGTTGATATGCAGTTTTTTGAAGATCTCCAGGAATTGAGAAAACTGTTTTTCCAATTTACTTTTCTGGAGACGCTGTGGAAAAGGTGGAGGTGGAGTGAATTTTTCTTGATCTTTTTCCTTTGCTTCTTTTTCCTCTATCTATGGAACTGCATCTTTTGGAACTTCTTCAATGGATGCCTTGATTCCAACATCTTTGTTGATTTCTGTACCGTTTTTTAAAATGATGGCATGACATTGCTCCTTCCCCATATTCCTTGGATTTGGTTATGTGTTTCTAGGAAGGTTACCTGGCGGTCTGTAACTCTGAGCATTGGCCAATTGTCCAATTTGATTTTCCAGTGCTTTTATAGATGCAGATTGGCTTTGAAACATAACATTGTATTTTTTTAACTGGGCCAGCACTTCTGCTATTCCTGGTTCTTTTTCATGCTCCTGGATTTCCTGTTGGAATCTTGGTGGTGGATAGTTCTTTTGCCCTGAATTTTTGCTCCATGCGAAATCAGGATGATTCCTCCACCCTGAGTTGTAGGTATTGGAATATGGATTGTTCCTCTGTCTAATGAAATTGTTGACATAATTCAGCGTTTCTTTATGTTTGTTTGTCTCTGGTGCTCCTCCATATGGTGAACTTGTGGATCTAATATTTCCTTGCATGCTAATAGTTTTCATGAATTTGCATATCTGATCCAGCTTGGCATTCACTGCTGTGTTGGCTCCAATTTCATAAATTCCTGTAATTTTTTGGTTCATGCTTATTTCTGTTGGCCATAATGAATTGTTGTTGGCCATTTCTTCAATTAAGTCCCATGCCCGATCTTCTCATTTTTCCATTAAATCTCCTCCAGCAGCAGCATTAATTGTGGTTCTCATTAATCCATTAAGTCCATTATATAAGGTTTGGACTTGTAGCCACTTTGTAATCTCATGGTGATGACATTTTCTGAGCAAATCGTTGTACCTTTCCCAAGCTTCGCAGAGGGATTCTGGGTCATGTTGCACAAAGAATGTGATTTCATTCCCCAGCTTTGCAGTTATGGCTAGTCGAAAGTACTTTGCAAGGAATTTGGTGGTTAGAGTGTTCCGAGTTGTGATGGAACCTCCTGGTAATGAATGTAGCCAAGCTTTAGCTATGTCTTTCAAGGAATAGGGGAAAACGGGCAATCTCAATGCTTCTTCAGCTGCTCGGTTGTAATTGAAAGTACCGCAAACTTCCAGGAAGTTGCTGATATGGGCATTAGGATCTTCAGTTGTATTCCCCCCAAATTGAACTGACTGCTGTATCATCGGAATACATGTTTTGATGTCACACGCATTTGCTGGTAAGGGAGGAAGTACAATACAGGAAAGAAGCCGTCAACCTCCGGAATGGTTCTGTCTCGAATGGGAATTGGTGTTGCAACTTCCAAAGGTTCAGGTTCCATGTTGACGATTGCTTCTTGGACTTCTCGCATTTCCCTTCTCAACTTTCTGATGGTTCTTTCAATCTCTGGGTCAAGCGGTCGGATTTTAAAGCTTCTAGTTCATCTCATTTAGTGTCTGAGAACCTGAAACACAAGAAAACAAAAATAATAAGTAAAAGAAAATTATATAAAAGTAACGTATCAAACCCCAAAACTAATAGTGAAAGATAAATAAGTCCCCGGCAACGGCGCCAAGAACTTGACCGGTGCGTAATCACGCGCGTATAATGCAAGCACACGTATCATTCAAGTAGTATAAAAAGTATCGATCCCACGAGGACTTAATACCTAAGCTATTAATTTATGAAGCCAAATTTTTACGAGTATATAATGGAATGATTGTTTGATTAGATGATGACTTTAAACTTAAAACAAGTAAATAAAATTGTACGAAAGTAAATTGATGAAAATTCAAGATTATTAAACCATCCAGAGTTGTGAATCTTTCCAATATCTTTTAAAGATGAAATGGTTATCTTATGTTTGTGTAATATATTGGTTTACTAACCTGGAACACGAAATTATGCAAAAACCTATGCCGATGGTCAAATGCAGTGTAACCCAATTAATCATATGTCTATGTCAACCAAGTTACCTGAATTCATTAAGATTAAGTTCCAATTATGGCTACCCCCGCCCGACAGGTATATGTCTATCATGTAAGGAAATCTATTAAAGGGTTATCTATCCTCAAGGAAGATCGTTGGCTATTAAGTCTAAGGCTGAAACCTAAAATTCCTTTGTCAAGTTTATTTTAAGTTTACCAGATCAATCTTATTATTTGCCAGTTAACAAGAAGCATTAAGCTTGAGACTTAATAAATAAACCTTTATTTTATCCAAACTTTAAAATAAACACTTATAAACCGGTGATATTGGAATTCATCACAACCTCAGATAACAGACTTAATTACGACACATATCTAAGGCTAGTAATGTAGGGGTTGGTGCTCAGAGCGCCAATTCCCGGTTGTATTTCTGTTAAATACTTCTGTAAAACATTATTGTTATGAATAATATATGCAGTTTCTATAATATAATCTATATTTCTATATGGTAAAGGCGTAATGACCCGAGAATGATTAGTCATGATACAGTTGCAAAAGCGTCGCAACGGACATTGAGAAGTATCATGACGTTGTCATTCTCAGACTGTTCCTGGTCAAGGTTTACACTACTTGGTCAGTATAGTAAACCCGTTGAGACCGGTACATGTCGTATACTGGAATATATGATTCCAATGGTTTCTCAATGAACCATTAGTCTTGGAGACTAGTATAGACGTGTAGGTGTTTATAGCGGATAAACACTGAACGACTCACCGAAGATTCTTAATGGATGGTACACCAGCGTCAATAAGAATCTTCTTGTTTGAGTAGCACTTGTGATTCTTAGACTTGAGATGCCATTGTGGGCACATGAGACATCTTCTACACTTAGACGGCAGTCACGTCACCGATCTATTTAGATCAGACCTCCGCCTGTTCGTTGGGTGTAGACAGATCCTCAGGGTGTCCTATGTGTATCAAGATAGGATCCGTCAGTTCTGTGTATCAGAGCATAGGTAGTCCATATGATTAGCAATCAGATAAAACCATGGGCCCGTGGTAAAGTTTAGAAGCTAGTTCTAAACAGTCTTTTTGTGATTGCTAATAGAATAGTCGACTGGATAATCCCGATAGAGATTTGACGTTTACATCTATATCTCTGGGATTTATCCGGATACCTGTGACGGAGGAATTATACATTTGCCATGACCTCGACCTGTATGGTTCAGCGAGATTATCCGTGATCGTCATCTAATCTACGGGTGGATAGATTATGGACACGAAATTTGATTTCGTGACGGATATACCTGAATCTAGAGAGTCTCAATAATGAAACATACTCGTAGAGCACTAGAGCAACATTAATAATAATATTGATTATTTATAAGTCGTTTAAAGGTTAAACGCAAGATACATGCTAAAGGGACTAGATAGTCATTTGCTTAATTTTTGTGTATTTACATTTAATACTTGATTAATTTAAATACACATTAATTAATAGTCAAAATGAGTTATTTGACTTTTATCCTAAATGAATATATGTTTTTAATATTTAATGTAAATATTATACATATATTTATATATTGGTATTTGATTAATTAATTAATTATTTAATTGTTAAATGATTAAATTAATTAAGATATAAATATCTTACATTAGGATATATTAAGTAAATGATATTAGTTGCCTTAATTGACTTTAATAAAATATCTAATAAAGTTGTTTTTGATATTTATGCAAGTTGATTAAATGTTTTTGAAATGAAATTGAAATGAAAATAATTTGGTAAATGCTTGTGATTTTCGGCCAAGGGCAAATCATTACAAGTATATATTGTTTTCATTTCATCTTCATTTAGATAACCTAATACACTTTACAAAAACATAAAAACTCCATTGAAGAAAGACAAAAGGAAGCTTGAGAAAAGAAAGACAAAAATCAAAAAAGCTTGGATTTTAGTAAGTTTCTTGAACTTGCTATTAGTAAGGAATTTGTTCCTTAGGTTCTAGGCTTTAATATATGACATTCTTAGGATGTTTCTTTCTTTATTCCTTGTGGTTTTTGTTGATGGAAGTTTTGATGAAGTGTGAAGCATGTGTAATGAAGGAAGTGTATAACTATTGTAGTAATAAACTTTCTTTTATGGTTTTGGAAACCAAGTTGCTAATCTAGAGTTGTTGACCCACTCTTAGATGACCTAGATTTGATCTTGAGTTGTTTCATTGTGTTGAGACTTTGATTGGATGGAAGAATGGTGTTATAGAAACATGATTTAAGTATTGGTTTCAAGGTTTTTGACCTTGTACCACCTTTTGGCTTTTCATTTATGTTGAGTATTTGGATTTGTATATGATGCATGAAAAATATTCGTCTGTTTGAATGTGGTCGGTCCTTGGCTGGTCGGTCCTCGGCTGGTCGGTCCTCGGCTGGTCGGTCCTCGGCTGGTCGGCTGGTCGGTCCTCGGCTGGTCGGTCCTCGGCTGGTCGGACATAATGTGGTCTGGTCGGACATAATGTGGTCGGCATTTTTGTGGTCTGGTCGGACATAATGTGGTCGGCACTTTTGTGGTCGGTCCTCGTCTGGTCGGACATAATGTGGTCGGCACTTTTGTGGTCGGATTATTACTCCATTTGATCGGATCATAAATGTGAGTAATGTTTTAGTTTATGGGTGGAACACGAATAGATTATTCATATTAGATATTGAATAATTTACTCGGTATTTTGAAAAAGTTTTGAAATACGTTTTGCGCCCCAAACCCGCGCTTCCGCTGCGCCCGACCCGAATACCCCCAACAAGTAAAAGCTTAAATAAAATAAAAGACATAAAGTAAATGCTGGAAAGTAAATGCTGGAAATTAAAAATGTAAAATTACAATAAAAGAAAATGCTAGGGGTTAGAGGATCCACTTTTATTACTTCTATTTTAGATATCTCCATTATTATAATATATTAACTTTGCGTGATAATTATCAACCAGCCATATAGGCGGTATCTTGATTTAATCAAATTTATAATTAATTCCAACCGACCATACAGGCGGTATCCAGTTTAGTCAGGTTAAAACCAATTTCATTAAGTCCAAAAGACCATAAGGCGGTATTCTCATTAAGTCAGGTTTTAAATAGTTATTATATTATAATTAAGGGAGATTAATCTAAATATTAGTAATAAAAGCTTAATCTTTTACCCCAGCAAGGGGGAGTTACCTCCTCATTGCTGAAAAGTAAATACTGAAAAGTAAATAACATAAAGTAAATTGTGTAAAGTAAATAAAATTAAATGCTGAAACTAAAGACTGAAAAGTAA
The DNA here is from genome assembly GCA_019454045.1 of Zanthoxylum bungeanum. Classification (NCBI taxonomy): domain Eukaryota; kingdom Viridiplantae; phylum Streptophyta; class Magnoliopsida; order Sapindales; family Rutaceae; genus Zanthoxylum; species Zanthoxylum bungeanum. The sequence continues at coordinate 19,959 of SKCR01044599.1, read as the reverse complement.
ATAAATGAAAGTACTAATGCGAAAATTAATTACTGAAAGCTATATATAAACAAACAAGATACAATCTTCTTATTATTCTTAAGGAATTCCTTAGAATAAAGTATGAAATGAATTTTGAAATCAAGCTCAATTTATAGACATCTCCAGACTTCGCTCGTCGCGACGTGCCAACATTGCGCGTCGCGACACGCCAATGATTGCTGCCACATGTCGCTGGATTCACGGAGCTCGTGACACGTGTCCTGGCGGCTGTCGGCAGCTGAATGATTGTGCTGATATGGTGATGTCGATTGTCGGCAGCATGGGATGATGACATGTGTCTGGCGCACGTTATCATGACTCGTTGTGATGTTGACTCGTGGCAAGCGCACGTTAGCAATGATGATGATTTTCGACAGCATGTGATGGTGACACGTGTCCGGCGCATTTTAGCAGAACCCGACGCACGTTAGCGGTCGCGATGTAGAGTTGTTGCGCGTCGCGATGCCCAAAAGATTGTTTTGCAATTTTCATCAGTTTTTCATTGTTTTAGCCCTGATTTGATTCCAGAGAACCCTGAAACTTTATTTATCTGTAAAATAACACAAAACACATCAAAATATTCACAAAACTCAAGAAACCATACAAAATATTAGGTCAAATGAGTGGGAAATAGTAATATATTTACCACTCATCAAAAATCATATACTGAATTTTATAAACTTGGTAGTATAGGTTTAAGTTAATATTAGGCTATTTAATTATCACAAGCATACACCTAATTTTATTGTGATAAAGTTGAATAATAATTGTTTATTGTTGATTGTTTGTTGCATACTTGGTTGAGAACTAAAAGTGTAATTTACACAAGTAATTTCATATAAGCTTGATTGAAGTTACATTTATATATATATACATTGAAATATTATTGTGAATTAAAGTGTAATACTAAGTTTGAATGTCTAAGATATTCTATTGAGAAAGTGTCTAACGGATATTCTGTCAACATAGCGATAAAAGCCTAAGTGAGTAGAGATTTAAGTGGTTACTCCAGACCCTCCTCGTCCTCTGGGAATTTTCTTTTATTCACTTATCATAAGAAACTTTAGTCGTAAATTCAAGGACTTGTGATATTTGATACTACTATCTAATAAAACGAGTGGATTCTTAGTGTATCACTTGAACAAGATCATACGGTTGATCGCTGTAAAATTTATCTTTTATAGACTTATTGAATATTGTTGGTTTTTCCAGTTACACATAGGAAGTGGAAATATCACAGTACCGGTCGCTCATTGAGAGAAATTGGAAAAGTTTGGTAGAGCAAACTTTAAAAATGGCAGAGCAAAATGTTGTTCTACCTGACAAAACTACAAATGTCTAAGTATCTCAAAGATCCCATGGGTCCTGCGGAGGGAGATACAGAAACATCCAAGCAACTGTGAGAATAGACATGGTCTTCAGGTGGCTTCTTATGTAAGAATTACCTCTTGGGAGGACTTGAAAATATCATGTACAATGTGTACCAAGGCATGACTTCTGCGAAGATTCTCTAAGAATCTCTCGAGAAAAAATATAAAACCGAGGATGCCGGACAGAAGACATTTATCGAGGGTAGGTTCCTGGACTATAAGATGGTAGATTCAAGGATATTGATGTCTCAGTTGGGTGAACTACAATTAATCATTCATGAAATATTGGATGAGGGAATGAAACTCTGCGAGACATTTTGAAGTTGCCACAATCATTGAAAAATTACCTCCATCATGGAAGGACTTCAGGAGCTATCTGAAACAAAAAAAGAAGCAGATGAGTCTTAAAGACCTTGTAGTTCAATGGAGGATTGAAGAGGACAACAGAAAGTCCGAAATGGCTAGCTACAAGACTATGAAATCTAAGGCCAGCATCATCGAGGGTGGAAAATGTAGCAAGAAGAGAAAGAATAGTGGAGTTGATTCTTCCCAAGCAAACAAGAAGTTTAAGGGGAAGTGCTACAACTGTGGGAAAAGTGGTCACATGACAAAGGATTGCAGAAATAAGAAGTCTCGGGACAAGGGCAAGAAAAATAAAAATGAGGCCCATGTCACTGAAGATGAGCAGCTTAACCTCTCAGCAGTTGTATCAGAAGCCAACTTGGTTGGGAATCTGAGAGAATGATAGGTAGAAACTGGGGCTACTCGTCATATCTATGTTGATAGAAAAAAAAAATTTCCTCATATCAGAAAGTCGATGGTCACAATCATCTGACAATGGGAAACTCATCTACCTCTAGAGTGGTTAGACAAGGTACAGTGGTTCTAAAGAAGACATATGTGAAAGAGCTTTCATTGAAGAATGTTTTGCATGTTCCTGATATTCAGAAGAACTTGGTTTTGGGTTCACTTCTTAGCAAGAATGGTTTCAAGCTTGTATTTATTTATGATAAGTTTCTACTGACCAAGATGATGTCTATGTAGGAAGAGGATACCTCACTGAGGGCCTTTTCAAGTTCAATATAATGATTGTCAATCGTCACAATGCTAATAATAAAGCTACATCTTCTAGTTATATTATTGAGTCACAAAATATATGGTATGGTAGATCAAGGCATGTTAATTATGATACAATGTGTAAATTAATTAACATGGACCTTATACCTAAATTTAAAATTGATAACCAACATAAATGTGAGGCATGTGTTGAAGCAAAAATTAATAGAGCATCATTTCATTCCATAGAACGAAGTTCTGAACCCTTGGAACTTGTACACTATGATGTGTGTGATATGAATGGTTTGCAAACAAGAGGTGGTAAAAAATACTTTGCCACTTTTATCGATGCTAGCACAAGATTCAGTTATCTATTGAGAGCTTTATACACTATAAGAACGAATTTAAAAATCAACTTGGTAAGAAAATCAAAAAAAATCAAGAGTGATAGAGAAGATGAATATGTGTCACCATTCGGTAAATATAGTTCCAATCATGAAATTATTCATGAAACTACTGCTCCTTATTCGCCTAAAAAAATGGGATCGCGGAACACAAAACTGAACGTTGAAAGAAATGATGAATGCCATGTTGACAAGCTTTGGTTTACCCCAGAACTTGTAAGCGGAAACCTTGATTTCCGTAAACTACGTTCTGAACAAGCTACCTCACAGAAGATTGGACAAGACACATTTGAATTGTGTACAGGTCACGTTCCTTCCTACGAATATATGAAAGTTTTGGATGTCTCGCCAAAGTGATGGTTCCTAAACCTAAAAAGGTTATAATAGGACCAAAGACTGTTGATTGTATATTCATTGGATATGCTCATAACAGTAGTGCGTATCGATTCTTGGTACATAAGTCTGAAATTCCTGACAACAGTCCAAATATGATAATTGAGTCAAGGAATGTGACATTCTTTGAAGAGACATTTCCTTGTAGGCAAAAATAAAGAATAGAGTCTCTCAAAAGAACTATTGATACGGTTAAAGGTAATGATCAAGTCGACCAAGAATCAGATCAACGTGAAAATATTGAGGAAAATGAACACAGACGTAACAAAAGAGATAGAACGTCCAAGTCATTTGGACTTGATTTTCTGACATACTTGTTAGAAAATGAGCCTCAAAGCTATAAAGAAGTAATTTCTTCTTCATAGGCACCGTTGGGGAAATAGTCTATCAATAGCGAGATTGATTCTATCTTTCAAAACCATACTTGGGAGTTGGTTGATCTTCCTCCAGGTTGTAAGCCGTTGGGCTGCAAATGGATTTTCAAATGGAAGATGAAGCCGGATAGATCAATAGATATGTGCAAGGCAATATCTGCCATAAAAGGTTATAGACAAAAAGAATGTATTGATTACTTTGACATTTATTCACTAGTGACTCGTATCACGTCAATAAGAATGCTTATAGCCATAATAGCTATATTTGGTCTTGAAATACATCAAATGGATGTGAAGATGACATTTTTAAATGGTGAATTAGATGAAGAGATTTACATGGAACAACCAGAAGGTTTCAATATTATTGGATAAGAACAGAAGGTGTGAAAACTTATAAAATCCTTATACAGGTTAAAATAAGCACCTAAACAATGGCATGAGAAATTTGACAAAGAGATGTTGTCAAGTTGGTTCAAAATCAATGAGTGTGATAAGTGTGTATACACTAAATCAACTCAAAATGGATATGTTATTGTGTATCTCTACGTAGATGATATGCTGATAATTGGTAGTAATCATGAGATGATTCAGTCTACTAAGAAAGTATTGACCAACAAATTTGATATGAAAGATTTAGGAGTAGCTGATGTGATATTAGGAATTCAGATTTATAGAACATCATATGGGTACATATTATCTCATGCTCATTATATTGAGAAGATACTTGAGAAATATAATAAAGGAGATCTAAATGTGGCTAGAACTCATGTGGACCTAACTCTTCATCTATCAAAGAATATTGGTTCAAGCGTATCACAATTAGAGTATTCGAGAATCATCGAAAGTTTGATGTATCTCATAAATTGCACATGACTAGATATCGCTCAAGTTGTAAACAGGCTTAGCAGATATACGAGTAATCCAGTACATAACTACTGGAAAGCTATAGTAAGATTTTTCAGGTATCCGAGAGAAACTTCAAAATATGGTATGTATTTTACGAGATATCCTGCTGTTCTAGAAGGATACAACAATGCTAACTGGATATCTGATACAGTGGATTCCAAATCTACGAGTAGATTTATTTTCACACTTGGTGGTGCATCCATGTCAGGGAGATCTTCGAGGCAAATGTGTATTGTCCGGTCCACTATAGAATCAGAATTCAAAGCATTAGACAAAACAATGGAAGAAACGAAATGGCTTCAAAATTTCCTAGAGGATATTCCAAATTGGCCAAAACCAGTGCCAGCGATAAGCATGCATTGTGATAGTCAATCAACTATTGGGAGAGCCCAAAATACAATGTATAATGGTAAGTCTCGACATATACGTTGCGAAAATAAAACCATACGATAACTACTCTCAAGTGGCATAATTTCGATAGATTATGTCAAATCGAAGGAAAACCTAATGGATCCACTTAATAAAGGTTTACCTAGAGAGCAAGTTGAGAAGTCATCGAGGGGAATGAGCTTAAAGCCTATAAATTAAGAATTGTCACTATAAAAACCCAACCTAGCTGACTAGAGAACCAAGATCTAGGTTCAAAAAGAACAACTGAAACTTTGTGTAATTCAAAACATGCATTGTAGAGTTTTTATACTCTTTCTCATTCCTGTAATGACGCAGAGTGCTGTCTGTCAAGGTTATGATAAGTTAAGGATTTTAATGATCACTATATAATGAGAAGAGTCATAATATTGGTAAAGGTAGATTACCTCTTTAGTGTAGATCACCTATTTGAAGTAAGAAGTGAGGCCGCTTCCATGGGAGTTTTAAAGGATGAATTCCTTAAAGTACTTGATGAATCTAGGACCAATGTTCATGGCCGAAATGAACACAACCATAGAATGGGAAATGGTCGAAGTGAAGCTGTGTGTTGGAAATTGTCTTAGTTTACACCAACGGAAAAACAGTTCAAGACTATGAGTCACTGGTTTGCCAACCAAATCTGATTGTCATTCACTAGGAAAGGTTCACGGCGAAAACTACTTCTTTCGATGCTGTTTTATTTCACGGAAACTCTCTTAAGTGTCTAAATGAATATTTTGAAAATTGTGGGGGATTGTAGAAAATTTTCTAAATATGGTTATAAGAGTTTATATATGAAATGAAAGGATGTTATAAGAGTTTATATATAGGGCGTTAGCTTAGTTTATTTACAAATATTTGATGTTTGAGAATGTTTTAGAAAGCTTTGAATTTGAAGGCATGATTTCTATGATTTTTGAAGGCATGGGGGGAAAAATCCACCTCAGATGTAACTTGGCACAAATACTGGAATTGACGGTCTTTGGAATTGACATATACAAAACATGTGCATATGTAGATCAGGACTAGGGGACAGCGAGTCGTAACGCCCCTAGATCCTTATTCATGGCTAGGGATGACAGATGCCCCTAGACCCTAGATTCAGGGATATGATAGTGGCATGTATTGGGGGACGGTGAGGCGTAACGCCCCAATGTCATAGATTTGCACACCTAGCTCTAGTTCAGTAGCTCGGGGGACGATGAGACATAACACCCCAAGATCACTAGTTAGGCTTATGGGGAGACGACGATACGTAATGCCCCCATGCGTCAGGTTTTCCATAGATTTTCATATATATGATTTACAGATACAATATTTTTACGAAAGAGTTTTGAAATAACAGTTTTATGAAAGACTTTCAGCATAATGGTTTTATGAAATAGTTTTACAGAGAGAAAGATATTCCAGAAAAGTTTCACAAAATGAGATTGGCTTTCAAATGCGAAAGAATTTTCAGAAAAGATCGGTTTTCCTTGAGATGGTTTTGATTTCAGAAAAAATGATTTTTTCATAAAGTATTTCAGTTTTCGTTTTCAACTGTCCACTCACTAGGTCGTTCAAGTTATCTAACCCCCACTCACTCCCAGTATTTCTGTTTTGCAAGTATACCCGGAGGATGAGCTCGAGAGAATGGATACTGATGGTAGTCACTAGGGTGCTGAGTCCACAATGTCAAGTCAGAGACACAGTTCAGTTAGTGTCAAAATAAATTTGTGTGTTAGTCAAAAGGAACAACTGAAAATTTGTGTAATTCAAAACATGCATTGTAGAGTTTTTATACTCTTTCTCATTCCTATAATGACACAGAGTGTTGTCTGTCAAGGTTATGATAAGTTAAGGCTTTTAATGATCACTATATAAGAGTCATAATATTGGTAAAGGTAGACTACCTCTTTATAGTAGATCACATATTTGAAGTAAAAAGTGATGCCGATTCCATGAGAGTTTTAAAGGCTGAATTCCCTAAAGTAATTGATGAATCTAGGACCAATGTTCATTGCTGAAATGAACACAACCGTAGAACGGGAAACGGTCGAAGTGAAGTTGTGTGTTGGAAATAGTCTTGGTTTACACCAACGGTAAAACAGTTCAAGACTATGAGTCACTGGTTTGCTAAGTAAATCCGATTGTCATTCACTAGGAAAGGTTCACGGTGAAAGATACTTATTTCGATGCAGTTTTATTTCACGGAAACTCTCTTAAGTGTCTGAATGAATATTTTGAAAATTGTGGGGGATTGTAAGAAAATTTTCTAAATATGGTTATAAGAGTTTATATATGAAATGAAAGGATGTTATAAGAGTTTATATATAGGGCGTTAGCCGAGTTTATTTACAGATATTTGATGTTTGAGAATGTTTTAGAAAAATTTGATTTTGAAAGCATGATTTCTATGATTTTTGAAGGCATGGGGGGAAAAATCCACCTCAGATGTAACTTGGCACAGATACTGGAATTGACGGTCTTTGGAATAGACAGATAAAGAACATGTGCATATGTAGATCAAAACTAGGGGGACGGTGAGCCGTAATGCCCTTAGATCCTAGTTCAGGGTTAGGGATGACTGATGCCCCTAGACCCTAGATTCAAGGATATGATGGTGGCATGCATTGGGGATGGTGAGACGTAATGCCACAATATGATAGATTTGCACTCCTAGCTCTAGTTCAGTGGCTCGGGGGACGACGAGACGTAACGCCCCAAAATCACTAGTTAGGCGTATGGGGAGACGGCAATACGTAACGCTCCCATACATCAGGTTTTCTATAGATTCATATATATATGATTTACAGATACAATAGTTTTATGAAAGACTTTCAACATAATGGTTTTATGAAATAGTTTTACAGAGAGAAATAGTTTGCAGAAAAGTATCACAAAAAGAGATTATCTTTCAGATGCGAAAGAATTTTCAAAAAAGATTAGTTTTCCTCGAGATGGTTTTGATTTCGGAAAAATGAATTTTTCATAAAGTATTTCAGTTTTCATTTTCAACTGTCCACTCACTAGGTCGTTCAAACGATCTAACCCTCACTCATTCCCATCATTTCTATTTTGCAAGTATACCCAGAGGATGAGCTCGAGAGAATGGATACTGATGGCAGTCACTAGGGTGTTGAGTCCAGAAGGTCAAGTCAGAGACATTGTTCAGTCAGCGTCAAAGTAAATTTGTGTGTTAGTTATTGGTAACATGTAAGTCTTTGTAATGTATTAAAAGAGTTCATGAACAGAGTTGTAAAGAGAAGTAATAATTAGTATACATTCATGAGTATTAAAATATATTCCATGTTGTTGAGTTGGGCAATGGTCCTTATTCATAAGTTTTTATTTGAGTTGGTATTAGTAATGATAATCACAGTCAGATGTCATAGGCTCAGGGGGATAGATCAGCCTATTCCCTACATGAAGCATCTCCGGGAGAGGGATGTTACAAAGATGGTATCAGAGCATGGTTTAGGGAGTCAGTGACTGTAGTGGGTAGAGTGTTGGAGTCTTGTATACGCAGTATCCCCGGAGTACTTGTATGCGAGGCAATACCTTTTTAGTATCCAATCATCGAGTACATCCTCAAGCCCTATAGACGGGTTACTAAGAATTCCCAAAGCTACCTGAATTTTCTTCGTAATCAAGTAACCATAATCCTTGTTCTAGTTGAAAATCCTTTCATAATTATCCTGGTTTATTACTAGAAGTTTAAAACAAGCTATGAAAATATATAGTAAAGTACTAAGAATATATAGTAAAGTAATAAGAGAATGTTATAAGAAAAGTAAGGAATGATGTACAAATATTTAAGGTAACCAGGAGTAAAAAAAAAGAGTTAGAGATACAGAATGAGATAATAAGAAAATTCCAGAACTTATAGTGGTTAAGGGAATATAGTAAACCTGAGCAAGAATAAGATGTCGAGTAGATCCAAGTAAGATTTCTTCATTCCTCAGAAAATTATTACAAACAGATCCAATAGCCTTTGAGTACCTCGTATATATAGCAAGTTTCCCGAATCACGAATGATGGTCAGAAAGATAAAAGAAGCAAGAAATCAGGATGAGTCGTGGAAGTTTTCAATAGACTCGAGGTGCTAAAAAGGACGTAGAGACTCTAGACACCAAAACTCAGGCTCGTAAGCAAATCAAATGAAGGTCGTAAGGAAAAGAGGATCAGCGGTCTTAACCAAGGAATCTGATATAAATAAGGCCTTGATCTACCAGAATCTAGCCCCTCAGTAATACCAGTCAAGGAAAACTGTCCTGACAGAGTCTATCTCATACCTATTTTATATGAGTAATAGGCTCTACTAGGACATAGGATACCAGAATAAGAACGTCGACATTCATTGAGATGTAAAATTATTACCTCATCCTTAACAAGCATAGATAAATATAAACGTAAGGAAGCTCGACGATGGTAAATCCTAAGACAGAAATAGAAAACACTGAAAGATAGATCACCCAGAAAAAGACCAATGAGGCTTCTAAGGATAGAAAGGAAAGAACCCGATAAAAACCAAAATTAGCAAATTTATAGTACCAATAAGAACCCATAAATCAGACCAATGTCAGTAGAAATCTGTGTGAGCTTAAAAGGATAGACCCATGAGATTAGAGATATTTGGGAGTTAACAAGAGTATTAGTACGAACAATAAGATTAAAAGGCATAGTTGTAGCCTATAGCAAGAGCAGAGAGCAGAGATCTCGAAAGAAGCCTATAAGAATGAACCACCACTAATGTCTGCAGCACGACTCAGAGCCAAGAGATAGGATATAGAAATAGTAACGAAGGATGCAGAAAGTGAAAAAGGAAGTTTAGTACATATAGTGACATAGATAATAAAGCTTGAAGACAGTAACGTAAATGGAGACCTTAGAATAGTTGATAGAAGTTGTGGAACCTTAAGATATGAAGAAGTCAAATCCCAACAGAACAGATAATAATTCTTCTTTCCTGAATCCCCGACCCCAGTAAATGTATAGACACCTAACCAGACCATTACTGAACTTAGACAAATTACCAGTAATATGTATTCACATATCCCTATGGAAAACATGTTTTCATCATTCAACTTAGAAGCCCAGTAAGGATTGAACAAGTAAAGAAAGGCATATGATAAGATAGACAGATCACGAGACAGCAAGATAGTCGAACTAAGAGGTTCAACAGAACCAAGATAAGAATCATAAAATAGTAATATTTTGGATAAGATAGAATGATTTGAATTCACAGTAAGTCTAACCAAATCTGGAAATGATAACCTGCCCTATCGTAGAACTGAAAGCCTTCAAGGAAGTAAAGGCTCGGAAGAGTAAGGAACCAGATTAAGCAACGCATATAATGACCCTCAAAAATAAGGTATACGACTTATAAAGAGCCCTCATTATACTAGAATGGAAGAATTAGCAAGAAAGCAACACTTGAACCAAAAGTAGTAGTAGTGAGACCATAACTTGTCGAAGATGGTGTAGAGCTTCCAGGGAAGTAATTATTAGTATTAAAGTGTTGTAAATCTAATTTGGCATGCATCACTCAATCAAAATCTCAATTATAAAACATAAACTTGGAACTTGAGAAACAAGAAAAAAACCTGGAAATATGTTGAAGAAAATAATTATCTTAAACCAAGCCGAGATGATTCTCTGTTCTTAAGAACTTATTAGCCTCCGTCTTGGTGCTCTACGGATGCAATGTGGCTAACGTTCTCCCAGGATTACTTGGATACTTCTTGATAAGGGGCACTCCTTACAAGAACAAAAACTGAGACAAATGGTGGAAACTCTCTTGACAAAAAGACTCTACTAAAAAAAGTGTTAGATTTCTAGTTTTCTATGGATATCTTGAATGAACATCAAAGATCCTTTATATAGGCATGGAAGGGTGTCTTAAGGGCACCCTTTGGTTTGGGGTGTAACCCTCCTAAGGGTTATAACCCTTTCATGTACCTTTTTATTTAGGGAATTTTCTACAGTAATGACTTTAGAGGTTCAAGAAACTAAGAAAAGTAAGAAGAATGACAAATAGAGTATGGTAGGATTTTGAAAGAGCATGTACCTTAAGGAGGTTCTCAGTAAGAGGTGCATGATCAATAGACGGAAAATAATCAAGAATGAAGTTGAAAGAGATAATTCAGATAGTTCTTAGCCATAGTACCTTACTGTAGGAGCCAATATTAGAATATGTAAATAAGGGAATCCTATTATTATAAATGAGCAGCATGTGCAATTACAGCACATATAGTTAGTAAGGTCACCACAACCGAAAAAGACTTCAAGACCAATCCACACCCTCCCAACTCTCGTTAGACAACAACAGTAATGATGGACCACGATGTTTGTCTCGATGATATTCCCAGAAATAAACAATATCCTATGAGGTATGGCAAAAGACCTTTGAAAGATAATACCCCTCAGATAAGAACACATAAATATAGATCATAAAAGTTCCAGGTATAGAATAGAGCAGGGGAGAAGATGAAAGGAACACTAAGTAAAAGGTTTGGGGTGGAACAGTCGAGGTAAGATGAAAATAGGAAAGAATACTAGATAAACGACGACAGAAATGCGTAACAACGAAGTTTCTCAATATTGGAATAAGACGGGAATTCTATTAAATGAGAAATGAAAGGAAGGTAAAGAGTATAACCCATAAGTTTTCAAATAATGTACCTAGCTAAAAACAAAGCAAAGTATGACCTGAAACGAATTTCTTGGGAATGTGATATAAAGAAACCAATGAAACTAAGTATACGAATATTGTTTAGACCAGGACAACACCTAACAGAATAAGACTATGAGAGTAATTGAAAATGGAATATTCTAGAGTGCAACCAGAGAATGAGAATAAGTCAGTGCAAATGATGGTTAACCAAATTCATATTAGCAATGAATTTAAAGGTACGAGAAGAGTATGAACATTAACCATAACAGAATCGCTAGCATCGATGTTAATAATAAGGGATAAAGTTTAAACACTAGTTTACATACAATTAGGCTTAATATAAGTACCATGTTCCAGAGGCTTTAGCCAATTAAAAAGGACCACCCGAAAATCTGTTCAAGATTAATATCCTAAGTATAAGTGGCATCGGTAGATAACAATAGTAAGCTAAAATTACATAGAGAATTTGAACTTGAACCATGAGGTCCTAAGCCCATGGATAGGCAGAGATATGAGAACATGAAAAATGGAACCGATAAGCAGTTGGAGTTTAGCAAGAGGAAAATAGAGAGTTAAATAGTCAAATTATGGGAATGAGTGCTAAACTTATATCGAGCATGTGGAGCTAAGGAAACATCAAGTACAATCATAGTTAATAGCCACAAGGATTACTTCTGTGAACATATTTATCCCAGAGTTAAAGCAGAACGTGAAAAAGCCTAACCATAGAGAACACTAGTATTTCTAGAGACTCGAAAGTACCAGCTAAGAAGAACCACGAAATATAGTTAATAAGGTCAAATAAGTTATTGAGCATAACTTGAGGTCTAGAATTGGGGTTTCTTGACGCATCACAACAGTTGTAGTACGACTATAGTGTGGAGAACTCAACAGAAATTTCATGAAATGAGGACGAGGAATTACTTCTCAGTCGAGAATTCAAAGGATTATTCACAAAAGCCCAAAGACCTTAGTGTAGTATGTGCAAACATGACAAGAGGTATTATGCATAAAGAAAATGTTAAGATAGGACGAAGAGTAACATATGAACCCAGATAATGCGGAATAGTTTACAGCAGAATAAGAGTTCACGTAGACAGATTAGAGTACAAGATCCGGCATGATAATCACATTATCATATGGTGTAATAATTACGTATGGAAGGTCATTGGGAAGTAGTGCGATATAATTGATGAAGCAGAGCTGGCCATGAGAGTACAATCAGTTGAACTTGGTGGCCTAGGAAGATAGCGTGAGAATCCGACGACTTGTGGTTTCAATCCTAAAGGGGATTCGAAGAAGAATCCTATTTAAGGGGGGAGAAAATGTAGCACCCCGGTAATTTCGATGACTTCTAAGTTATTGGAGGAATAATACATGATATAAATCATGTGTAAGCATGTATGTACTCATGAAATTAATTTTTGGACATTCGAAAAATTCCTTACAGTTCCGGTACGAAAGTCACTCTATGTTCTATTCCGAACATCTCTTAGTGTTTGAGCTATAATATTTTCACACGATCTCCGATTTTTATGAATTTTATATCGTCAAAAATCTAAGACCAAGACTTACAACCTCCGTATGTATTTACTTATAAAATTATTTTTTAGACATTTGAAAAATTCCTTACAGTTCTGGTACGAAAGTTACTCTATGTTCTATTCTGGACAACCCTTAGTATTTGGACTATAACGTTTTCATACAATCTTTGAATTTTATAAATTTTATATCGTCGAAAATCTAAGATCTCGACCTACAACTTTTGTGTTGGATATTTCTCCAAATTCGAATCAGAAATAGGATAAAAATACAGCACAACTCTTCAGATGAACAGTAATCAAGGGCTAATCTAGAGAATTCTCAAAGTTTCTAATATCTTTATCATTAAATTATTTTTCAAGCAGCCTCTAGTATAAAAAGGAAGCACTATTCATTCATCCCTAATTTTGAGAAAAAGAGAAACGTGAGAGGGGAGAGAAGAAAGAAAATAAAGAAGGAAGAAGAGGGAAGCCATTCTCTTGCCAAAATTAAAGAGGAAACAAATGCAAATCAACCCACAACAAGCTAGAAAGAGGAATATCAAGCTTGTAAGACTTGAATTGTGAAGGATAACAAGTGAATTAAGGTAAGAATGGACTTGACCCAAATTTGAAATGTTGTTGTTTAACGGGTATTGATGGGTTATGATTGATGTTGTTTATATGGTTTTGGTTTTAAGAAAATAAAGATTTTGAGAAACCCCCAACTTAGGAAACCCTAAGCATTGGGTCAAATTGGGGACTATGAGATTGAATGTTGTGATGATATTAGAAGAGTATAATAATGGTGATTTGTATATTTGTGGTTGATTTGCTAATGTGTTGTTGTAAGCTTTGAGAATGGAGTTGAAGGGTTGATGTTGGGTCCTGTAATTGGGCTAGCGTCACGATGCGCATACCTGATGTCGCGATGCAGAGTAGGAAATTACTCTCTGTTCTAGTTCTGTTCGTTTGAGTGTCGTGATGCTAAGGGCTAACGTCGCGATGTGAAAGTAGAGGAAGCTCACTACCTCAGTTCAGTTTTTGGGAGTCGCGACGCTTAACCCTTAGCGTCATGACGTGTGTGGGAGTTACGACACCTAACCCTTGACATCGTGACACGAAACCATCAGATGCTCATTGTCTTAGCTGTTTATGTGAGCGTCACGATGCCCATGGGCCAGTTTCGTGATTCGTGACCAATTTTTCAGAATCAGTTTTAGCTCATTCCCATTTCATCATAGGAAGTTAGAGGGTATTATAAGGGTTTCATATCGGCGTACTTACACGTATTACATCATTGTCTCAAACATAATTTGTCATCTAGTGATATAAGTTTCGAAGTATATTCTACGATTTATATTTTAACAAAGTTTATCGATTATAGATTATCAGTGGGAACCGCAATATTCTTCGACGAAATGAAGTGGTACCAGCCAGATCCTACAATTTGTGAGTGGATACATTCTTTTCAAATTGATATTTACTTTCTGTTTTGAATTTAGACTTACTTTTCAAGCGTATAAGGCATTAACCGAGTTTATTTACAGATATGTGATGTTGGAGAATGTTTTAGAAAGCTTTGATTTTGAATGCATGATTTCAATGATTTTTTGAGGCATGGGGAAAAACCCACCTCAGATGTAACTTGGCACATATACTGAAATTGATGGTTATTGGAATTGATGGATACAGAACATGTGCACATATAGATCATGACTAGGGGGACGGTGAGACGTAACGTCCCTAGATCCTAGTTTAGGGCTAGGGATGACAGATGCCCCTAGACCCCAGATTCAGGGACATGATGGTGGCATGTATTTTGGGACGGTGAGATGTAATGCTCCAATGACATGGATTTGCACACTTGGCTCTAGTTCAATGGCTTGGGGGACGGCGAGATGTAACGCCCCAAGACCACTAGTTAGGTGTATGAAGGGACGACGATATGTAACGCCCCCATGCGTTAGGTTTTCCACAGATTTTTAGATATATGATTTACAGATACATCAGTTTTACGAAAGAGTTTTTAAAGAGCAGTTTTATGAAAGATTTTTAACATAATGGTTTTATGAAATAGTTTTACAGAGAAAGAGTGTTTCCAGAAAAGTTTCATAGAAATAGATTGGCTTTCAGATACGAAAGAATTTTCAAAAAAGATCAATTTTCCTCAAAATGGTTTTGATTTCAGAAAAATGAATTTTTCATAAAGTATTTCAGTTTTCGTTTTCAACTGTCCACTCACTAGGTCGTTCAAATGATCTAACCCTCCTACTCCCAGTATTTTTGTTTTGCACGTATACCCGGAGGATGAGCTCGAGAAGATGGATAATGATGGCAGACACTAAGGTGTTGAGTCGATTAGGTCAAGTCAGAGACACAGTTCAGTCAGTGTCAAAGTAAAGTTGCGTGTCAGTCATTAGTAAAATATAAGTCCTTGTAATGTATTAAAAGAGTTCATGAATAGAGTTATAAAGAGAAGTAATAATGAGTATACAGTCATGAGTATTAAAATGTATTCCATTTTGTTGAGTTGAGCAATGGTCCCTAGTATAAATATCCCGAGTTCTTAGGAACAATGTTGGTTTTCGAATTAAAGTTAAGGATTGGAACGGGATGATAATCAAAATTAGAGTTTATGTGTTGGGAAACAGGTTGAAATATTTTAAAGTGAATATTCGTCGTGTTGGAAAACGCGTGGTTTCGAGATCTCGTTACGTGATTTCTGATTTTATCGGTAAAATTTTCAAACGAACTCCGATTGAGTTGATTCTTGAACCATCAGACTCATTTTTCTGAGACGAACAACTTTTATGTTGAAACTTTTCACAGTTTGCATCAAAAAGGCTTCCAAAATATGAATTTTTGAATATTTCATGGTAAGGGCCTGATTGTAATTTTTGGGGGTCTAAATGGAAAATTCAGAAATTTTTCTATAAATACCACTAAGTTTGCTGAGATTACAGAATGGGCAAAACTTCACAAAACTCCCAACTCAACCCCTCTTCCTTCAAAAATGCATTTTTGGGTTATTGGCTCGTCGGTCGGCCGGGTCGGCAACCACCGGCCAGCCGACGGCCCAGAGGTGTGCGCCCATCCACCCCCCATCTGAAGGTTGCCGGCGGTGGCCATTAAAGGCGGGAATTTGAAGAAACACGTGCGACAATGGGTTGTACAATCCCATCTCGTCTTTTCATTTCACAGTCCGAGCCACATGCCAAATTGAAGCTCTCGAAAAGTACTACAAGTTGGCAGTGACAGATTTTCCATTCCATGCACGGTTGCACGTGAAATAAGGAATGAAGATTCAGATTAATAGTGACCTATGGTGAACAGTAGCTCTGATCGAAATTTCGTTGATTCCAATGCGTTCGTGGGATCGTTTGGAGTCCGTATATGACCTCAAAATCCCGGTAAGACCTCGTAGTAAAAATCCACAAATTTCAATTTTACAGTTAAATATTTGGATGTATCGAGTAGCTTTGTGGAGTAGATTATTGATATAAATTGAATTGTTTGAGTATTAGTATATTGAATATGATCAGTCGGTAGAATCCGAGTGAAAACGAAATGAGTTTGATCGATATGATAGAGTATACAAGTTTTTGGTAAAAATGGATTTTTGCGTATAAAGATGTGTTTTAGTTTTGATGATAGTTATGAGTTATTTATGATATTACGAAAATATTTAGTTAAATCCGGGAAGGTTCGGAGGATTCGGGACCCTTCCGTTGTTGGACAGTTATGACCCATAGCGTCACTATTTGTAAAAGACATTGTGTTTTTGTACAAATTAATTATGTAGCAATGGAAATTGCCTTTTATCATTTCGTAATTAGATTACTTAAATGTGTGAATGATGAAAGTCCTTATGATTAGTTCCGGATTGAGATGATATGAGACAGTATTAATCCATAAAGGTTCAATCATTAAATATCCCTAGTCGTAGTATTATCGAGACTAGACATCGATAATGCGGAATAGACTAGTATTGCATTTGTGCGTGTTATGGAAGTGTAACGACATAATTCTCAGGTATATAAGTATTGGATACTTATGTAAGTGTGATAGGGGGTTGTGTTTTACCGATGGTACGGAAAATAACTGCGCTCTGGATAGACCCCGCGGAATCCCATTGGTAGTATGACTATGTGTCTATGGGAGTCCGCTTCAAGGTAGGTGTATTTGGTCTTAACCTGAGACTTGCATCGCTAGTACTTACGACAATCAATACGCTTTGGTTTTGGTCATCCAGGACTTTAACAGGTTCTGTGTACGCCTCTTCTGGGTTTATTGAGAATCGTAGTGTATTGGATGTGATGTCAAGACGGAAGTATCACTTCAGTCATATGGAGATGATGTTCACGCAGGGATACAGAAATGGTTCTCTAAGGGTTGCAACCATCAGGATAATATGACTAGGTCATGATTATTCGATAATAAAGACACTAGTTGCTAGTAATTCGATATATGCTTCGAACGGGGCAGACACTGCACCAGCCCCAGGCTTTGCATGTGAAATCTGATACTGGATCGCAATACGCAATACTACGTATACTACGCCTGTTAAAGATCGTATATTCCATTAAGAATATTTCTGGAGAATTGGGTAGGCATGGCGCTTTGCTAGAAGCCAACCTTGTCTCGTAAATCGGTAAAAACGTAGTACTAGGTACGTACGTGTTCGGATAGTCCGACGATCAGATTTACTGCCAACATATCCAGGGATCTCTTGGGTCGCTTCCCGAAGATACACCGATGACGTATGATTCGAGCTTAATTAATCTGGGATTAATTGCGGAGAGATTTTATCTGGGATAAAATACTATTTGAAGAGAGAGAAAAATTAATTTGGAATTAATCATTAAAATAATATATTCGATATATTATTCGAAATTAGATTTCGACGCGAAATTAAAATTAGATTTTAATATGGGCAAACGAGTTAATTTAGAATTAATTCGTTAGTGACGTGAATAGTAATTTTGCTAGGCATAATTATTTAATTAAATTAGATTTAATTACGTCGCGACGGAAGTTCGTTAATTCGGAATTAGCGAACCCGAGCCCAGGAGTGTTTGCGGGCCCACTCACATTTTGAATCGAGTGGGGCCCACATGTCACATCAAGTGTCACATCACATGTCACCTTAAATTACTTTTGTTGATGTTTTGGTGGAGTTGTTGGTGTCTTGTAAAATACTCCAAATTGAAAGCATGAGTGACCTTTACCAAATCTAACTTTGGGTATATCATTTTAATTACTTTTGAAACAATTACACAACTTACTTCACTCTCTCTCATTACCGAAAATAGAAGCAGTTTTTTCTCTCCCAATTTTCTTCTTCATCACGAAAATTGGAAGAAGAAAATGAAGGATTTTTGTTGCAAAAATTCTTAAAGAGCTAGCACTCATCAAGGATCATATCAAGGTGTTAGGGAAACCAACTGGGAGCTTGGAAAGACAAAGCAAAGCTTGGAGCTTGTGGTGTCCCTTGGCCGAATTCAACAAGTCATCTTGGAGGAAAATTTAATTGATCAACGCATCCATAAACCGATCAATGTAAGTGTGTTTCCGCCACTCTTCTTTGTTATTCATTCACATTTCTATGCTTATTTGATCTTGGGAATAAACCTAGAAATCCAAAAATGGTATATATGAGCCAAAATTAGCATGAAATGAATTAGGGTAAAATTTGGGTAAAATCATTTTGAGCATGATTTGATAAAATTGATTGATTGAGTATGCTTGAATGATGATTTTATGAAGTTGTATATGATCAATTCTTCTTGAAATATTGATTGGATCAAATTTTAACCCACACATTGGCTTGTCCGAATGTATACATTTCCCTAGGGTCTTGGTATTTTTTGTTTCATTGATCATTGGATGACTTGAAACGATTGGGAAATATCGATTTAAAATTCAATCGGATTGAAAAATGAATTCGGACTATAATCCCTAACATTGCCGAGAGCCTTTTAGCATGTAATGGACTTGATTTTTTGATTCAAGAATGTTGGACATTAGTTGAACAATAGGATACATAATTAATTAGTTAAATTGTATTTTGGAAATATTAATTTGGGTAATTAATTGATGTATTACACTTAAGTTAATTGAATTATAAGATTTGGAATTTTAAATTTGATTAATGGGCTTGATTTTGTATTGGGCTTGAAATTGTTATATTTGGGCATAATGGGCTTGGTTGGGCCAAGTTGGTTTAGGCCAATTGGATTGGATCAAAATTGGGCCTAAATCATACCATTAAGTCCAAATGTAATAAATGGGCTTTAAAAGTTTAATTGGGCCTTATGGGCTAAAATTGTTTTCTTGGCAAATGAGGGTGATTCCTTAATTGGGCTTGGTAATTGGGTTTGACCTATATTGACCAAAGCCCATGCCTTATGAAATCAATTGAAAGCCCATCGGACTTTCATTAAACCAACATTGGATGTTAGTTGGGCTTTGAGACCCGATATGATTAGATTTGGAATCTAAGTCATTAAAGCGCATCAAAAAGTGTAGATATTTAATTTGGAATTAAATAAATGAATTAGTATTGAATACGAATTAAATTAGATTTAACGAGTAGTTCGATATAATTCAAGAATTCGTACTTTGAGTACTTATTCTCAAACGAATTGGACTCGCGCAAAAAAATCAAATCGTTGTTGAACATTGGATGATCACATAATTCAAAGACTAATTAATTGGATTAGATTGGTTGAATTGCATGCTATGAATGAATATATGGATGTGTTGAATGAATATCATATATCGGATGGATATTAGAAGGGAAAGGGCAATTTTAGAAATTGTTGTAAATTTGGAATTTATAAATTGGAC
>SKCR01044598.1:0-64862 GCA_019454045.1 Zanthoxylum bungeanum | reverse complement strand
GCTCTATTAGAAGCTACAGAATTATCCACATATTTAGATGATGACAGACCTCTTGAAACCAGTAGATCTCAGGTAAGAAGATCTGAACGAGGTCGGATTACATCAATCATATATCCGAAATCTGAATACATTTTGCTTATTATATGCG
The DNA here is from genome assembly GCA_019454045.1 of Zanthoxylum bungeanum. Classification (NCBI taxonomy): domain Eukaryota; kingdom Viridiplantae; phylum Streptophyta; class Magnoliopsida; order Sapindales; family Rutaceae; genus Zanthoxylum; species Zanthoxylum bungeanum. The sequence continues at coordinate 64,714 of SKCR01044598.1, read as the reverse complement.
TAAATATATAGTAATAATTAGGTATAATATACCAGTATTTGTTTCCATTATAAAAATAATAATAATAACAGAGTTGGTTTGGTTTGGTTGGTCTGAAAGTTCTTATTATTATTATTAATCGACAACTTTTTCATGATTCACGAGGTAATAAACTTGTACCTATTTTTCCAAACATGTGGTACTTAACTTTAATTTCAGTCAATATATGTCATTTTCTCCTTTGTTGACACGACCTAATTAATTTGATCACAGGGTTGTTGTAAGACAGCTACTGGGTTCACATTTATCATCATTTAGATATATATATATTTAAATAAATGGCCTAGTTAAAATTAAAACATCACTTTCATCAACCGAATATTTTTATTTTATTTTATTTTTAAATTTTTTTTTTGTTTTGCATATAATTCAGAATTTTATTGAAAAATCTTATTTATGAAGAAAGAAGATAGAAGATACAGTCTCAACCAAACAAAACAACTAAAAACTACCCAAAAAATTAGAACAAGCCGAACTCACGTCATTTGAACATAAAAAATTTGAACTGTATCTGTATGAAGATGATCCCTTAAATTCGACGGTAAAAAACCTACCTCTGTGCCTCGAGGCCAAAAGTGTAAGGAAATATGCATGAGTATTATTCTCACAAACTGAATGTTGACGGTTGATTTTCGTCTTAGGGGCAATAAGAGAATATCGCTCCCGGGATAACCTTCTTTCAACAGTGAATTTGTTTGGATATGAGAAACCAAAAGCAAACTTAGTGGAAGGTGGAAAAACACACAGATTGGCACAGAGTATTAACATGGTTCGGCGGATTGAATCCAGCCTACGTCCACGGGCACAAAACGGATGGGTGTTTTATTACTGAAAAGTGCTTGGTCGACCTGTTTTGTGATCGGTCAGTGTGGAAACTGAGCTGTTTGTGTTTACAGAATGGTTCTCTCTAGCTTTTTTTAGTGATTAGTTTGCTAACAAATCAACCAACCCTTACAAATGTATTTCCCCCTCCTATTTATACTAAAAAAGAGGCGGTTCTATGCTGACCGGTGCGTAATCACACGCGTATAACGCAAGCGCACGTATCATTCAAGTAGTATAAAAAGTATCGATCGCATGAGGACTTAATACCTAATCTATTAGTTGATGAAGCCAAGTTATTACAAGTATCCAACGGATTGACTGTTGATTGGGTGGTGACTTTAAACTTAAAACAAGTAAATAAAATTGTGTAAAAATAGATTAAAGAAAATTCAATATTAAGAAACTATCCAGGGTTGTGAATCCTTCCAATATCTTTTAAAAGATGAAGTGGTTATTTTATATTTGTGTAATATATTGGTTTACTAACCTGGAACACGAAACTATGCAAAAGCCTCTGTCGATGGTCAGCTGCACATACCCAATGTAATCCAATTAAACCATATGTCTATGTTAACCAAACTACCTGGATTCATTAAGATCAAGTTCCAATTGTGGTTAACCCCGCCCGACAGGTATATGTCTATCCTATAAGGAAATCTATTAAAGGGTTATCTATCCTCAAGGAAGATCGTGGGCTATTAAATCTAAGGCTGAAACCTAAATTTCCTTTGTCAAGTTTATTTTAAGTTTACCAGATCAATCTTATTAGTGACAAGTGAACAAGATGCATTAAGCTTAAGACTTAATAAGCTAATAGTTTTAGAACTTTGTTGCTAATATAGAGTTGTTGACCGACTCTTAAATGACCTAGATTTGATCTATAGTTGTTTCATTGTGTTTAGACTTTAATTGGATGGAAGAAACACGATTGAAGTAATTGATTTAACCAATTTGGTCTAATTTGTCCAATTGAAGAAATTGAAAAATTAGGGTTTAAGACCTCATCCAAATTTGGGGCTTTTCATTTATGTGGTGTATTTGGATGTGTATATTATGCATGTAAAATATTGGGTTGATTGGATTTTTCCTTGATGAGTTTTGAACCATGAAAATGCAAAATGCACAAACTCCCCCTTTGGAGGCTCTCGGCCAAGTGACTCATTTTTGGGGTTTTTGTTGCTTTTGGTGTTTTGAAATTTAGGACATGTTAATTTCATCTTGGAAATGATTTAGAATCATTCAAAATTGATTTGAACAATTTCGGACTAAAATGAACAAAATGCCAAGTGTAAGGGCAATTCGGTAAATTCACATAAATTTGATTTATTGAATTTTATTTCATAATTTTATTATTGGGTAATTATATAAAAATATATTTATTTAATTAATCCGAGAAAAAGTTTTGAAATCGGAAAATTTGATTTTCCACCGTTTCTGCTGCGTTACCGGATTTAGCCCCTAAATTCCCCTACAAAATGGTATCAGAGCGAGTCTGATTCTAGGCCCCCTAAAATGATTAGCCTTAATTAAATCAATGTTTAATCATGTTTTCTTGACTTAATACATGCTTATTATAATCTAATTTGGTTAGATTTAGGGTGTATGACACTTAGCGGAAAATCCATAATTAATAAGGTTTAAATGTAATTATGTATTTGATGCATGTTATGTGGTCCGTCTTGTCAATACGGTTTATAAATATTTCTCCGTGAATACATCCGAGACCGTGCCTCTGCTGTGAGCGTGTAGCCGATAGAGATTTATTTATACCGGATGTATATCAGATACTAGATAAATTCAAGCGAAAGTGGAATCCTGAACGTGCCCTAGCTGTCAGGGTTACGCAAGTAACTTGAGTTTATCATTGACAAGTTTAACCTTGGTACGTCTCCTTGTGGGCCTGCCTTAGCAGCGACAACGAGAAACGACCAGGACCGGAAACCTAGGAGTCACTGGTGAGTGATTGGCAAATGAGTTGTCTACCTGATGAATATATGTAGACGAGACCGTGCCTCTGCTGTGAGCTGAAATATATTCACGGGATCCACTTTTCACTATTTGTATTTAATTTAATTATTAAATATTTGTATTCTGTTTGAGATTACAATATTGCATGATTTAGTGGGAGGGGCATTTTTAGATTAAAAATCCATGATCTAGTTTATGCTTTTGATATTATATGAAACTGCTTAAATTTCTGCTAACCGTTTTTCGTGATCTATATGATAGATTTGTGATGACGGCAACATCCACGAATTAGTTTGCGTGTATGCTTGATGCGAACAAACTTAAAGGCGCTGAAAACTTCGCTGACTGGGACTTGGATTTGAGGATTGTCCTTGATTCCGAGAAACTGGGATATGTTCTTGAGGGTCCGTTGCCCCTTGCTGTTGGTGCGGATGCTACGGAGGAGGAACACCAAGTTTTTGAAACTTGGAAGAATGATGATTTAAGAGTTAAATCATACATCCTTAGTTCACTGTCTCCGGGACTCAAGAAACAATACTATGGCATGTTAGATGCGTATAGTATGATGATGCGATTGAGACAATCCTTTGAGAACCAAGAACAAGTGATTGTTCATAAAGTCGCAATGGAACTGTTCCATGCGCGGTTGGATGATGGGCAAGCTGTTAGCCCGTATGTTCTTCAAATGATCGATTTGATTGATCAATTGAGGCAACATAATCTCATTCTGAATGACATTATCGGTAGGAGTGTCATTCTTGGTTCTCTCTCAGCTCCATATCGCCAGTTCGTGATGTATTTCAACATGAACGGGACTATCTGTACCTACCATGAGTTACATAGGATGTTGCTCACGGCGGAGGAGGACCTTAAGAAGGGAGTACCGACTCGCCCTCCAAGACCCACTTCTCTTTCCGCTTCTTCCCAGGCCTGGCCAAAGGGAAAGAAGAAGAAGGGTTTCGGTCCTCAACCACAGGCAAAGATAGCTAAGCCCAAAAGGGCTTCTGAAGACAAGTGCCATCACTGCAGCAAAGTCGGGCACTGGAAAAGGAACTGTCCTGACTACATCGCCCAGCTAAGGAGGGAGAGAGCATCTACATCAGGTACATTTATTTTTCCAGTTATTGATATATCTTTGGCTCGTGAAGCCGTTACATCAAACTGGATTTTAGATTCTGCTTGTCCCATTCACATTTGCAATTCGTTGTAGGTGCTGAAGGAAAGTAGAAGACTGAAGCCTGGAGAGATGCAGTTGCGATTCGGGAGTGGAGACTCACTGGATGCAGTTGCAGTGAGAGTATGCGAGATCTCATTGCCGAATGGGACACTTTTGCTAAATGAATGCCATTTTGTACCTGGATGTGTAGCTAATATTATATCACTTTTTGTATTAGATACAGAGGGCTTTTGTATTAATATTAAGAAAAGTTCTTTATATTTATATGATAAAAGTAATATTCAGACCCTTTGTTGTCCAAACCAGCATGGTCATTATACATTGTAAACTTCAAAAGATATTTTAAATACTGGAGTTAATAAACGTAGTTTACCTGTAATTAATAATAGTGAACTTTGGCATATACGGCTGGGTCTCATAGGCGTTAAACGCCTTACCCAATTGGTTAGGAATGGTTTGATACCAGTTCTTAACATTGAATCCTATCCAACTTGTGAATCCTGTATTCAGGGTAAGATGACCAAAACCCCATTTTCTGGTGTTGGACACCGCGCCACTAACTTACTAGAACTCGTACATTCTGATGTATGTGGTCCACTAAGTCAGACTGCTCACAGTGGTTATTCGTACTTCGTTACCTTTACCGATGATCTGTCACCGTACGATTATGTGTATTTGATGCGAAATAAATCGAAAACCCTTGAAAAGTTCAAAGAATTCCGAAATGAAGTAGAAAAACAAACTGGTCAATATATTAAATGCCTTCGATCTGATCGAGGCGGCGAATATATGAGTGGTGAGTTCATGGATTATATGAAGGAAAATGTGATTCTCGCTCAATATACTCCTCCAGGTACTCCACAACACAATGGAGTGTCTGAGAGGAGAAATCGGGCTTTATTGGATATGGTCCGATCGATGTTGAGTTTCACAGATTTGCCCTATTATTTATGGGGCTAATCTCTTTTAACAGCTGCACATCTTTTGAATAAGATTCCTTCAAAAGCTGTTCCTACGACACCGTATGAGATATGGTTCGGTAGGAGACCAAATCTTAGTTACATAAAGGTTTGGGGTTGTCCTGCCTATGTCAGGGTGGCCCAGCAAGATAAGCTTTCGCCTCGAGGGCAAAAAGTTTAGGTTTTTTGGATATCCTTCGAATACGAGGGGATATCTGTTCTATGATACCGAGCATCGAAATGTGTTTGTAGCTCGCTTCGCAAAATTTCTAGAAGTAGAATTTTTGTCAGAAGGTGGTACTCATAGACAAGTTGAATTTGATGAAGTCCAACCTGAAAACAACGAACCAACGGAGGAACCTGAAGTTCAAGTAGATGAAGGACCTTCAACACACACACTCCATAGGTCAGAAATGGTATCTAGACCTCCTGAACGCTTGTATTTGATACAAGAAAAGAGTCTGGATGTTCTCTTAGTTGAAGAGACAGATCATTTCACGTATAGAGAATCGATGTTGGACATCGACTCCGTGAAATGGAAAAGTGCCATGAAATCCGAGATAGACTCAATGCATGAGAATCAAGTTTGGGACTTGGTTCCGCTTCCCGAAGGAATTGTTCCTATTGGTTGTAAATGGGTTTACAAAAGGAAGCGCGGGCCTGACGGTAAGGCTGAAACTTACAAGGCCCGACTGTTAGTAAAAGGTTACACGCAGCGACCTGGCGTCGACTATGATGAAAATTTTTCACCAGTAGCAATGCTTAAGTCTATTCAGATTTTGCTTTCTATAGATGCGTATCATGACTACGAGATTTGGCAAATGGATGTCAAAACGGCTTTTCTGAATGGGTTTCTTGATGAAGAAATCTATATGGAACAGCCGGAAGGTTTTGCGTCCAGGGAAAACTCGGGTATGGTATGTAAGCTTAAGAAGTCCATTTATGGACTTAACAAGCTTCATGAAGTTGGAATCTTTGATTCGACGAGATTATTAGATCGTCTGGTTTTCTCAAGAATTCGGAAGAATCTTGTGTGTATCAGAAGGCCAGTGGAAGCATGGTCGTATTTTTAGTCCTATATGTTGATGACATCCTAATCATTGGGAATGATTTAGGTATGTTACAAAGCATCAAAGCGTACATCTGTAAGAATTTCTCCATGAAGGACCTGGGAGAAGCTTCCTATGTTTTAGGGATAAAACTCTATAGAGATAGACAAAGGATGCTGATTGGGTTATCCCAATCAACGTATAAAGATAAGATCCTGGAACGGTATAATTTTGGTAACTGTAAGACAGCAAACATACCGTTCAGACATGGGATTCATCTTTCAAAGAAGACGAGTCCACAAACAGAAGATGAGAAGGTTAGAATGTCTAACCAACCTTATGTTTCGTGTTTGGGTAGCATAATATATGCCATGTTATGTACAAGGCCTGATATCAGTTTCGTTGTTAGCGTAACTAGTCGATATGAGTCCAATCCAGGTAATGACCATTGGATGGCCACTAAACATATCCTCAAGTATCTTAAAGGTACTAAGGATAAGTTAATAATTTATGGTGGAAACGAACTGCAAGTTAACGGGTATATGGATTCCGATTTCCAATCGGATCCCGATGATAGAAAGTCTACATCTGGATTCGTATTTACCCTTAACGGAGGTGCAGTTTGTTGGAAGAGTTCCAAACAGGGATCAACAACAGATTCCACCACTGAGGCAGAATATATTGCAGCTTCTGAGCTGCAAAAGAGGCTGTGTGGATAAAGAACTTTATCACAGAATTGGGAGTTGTCCCAAGTATCGAGAATGCAATTCCGTTATACTGTGATAATACTGGAGCCATTGAGCAAGCAAAGGAACCGAGGGCGCATCAGAAGTCGAAACATGTGGAACGCAAGTACCACATCATTTGAGAGATTGTGTCGCGATGGGATATTGTCGTGTGCAAGGTACCGAGTGAAGATAATGTAGCAGACCCGCTGACGAATGCCATACCTCCGAAGTTGTTTGATAAACACGTGGAGTCGATGGGTATTAGATACAATCGTTATTAGCACTAGAGCAAGTGGGAGTTTTTGTTGGGGTTGATGCTCACATCGCCAATTCCCGGTTGTATTTCTTTATGAATACTTCTATAAAACATTATTATTTTGAATAATATATGCATTTTCTATAATATAATGTATCTTTTAATATGGTAAAGTCGTAATGACCTTAGAATGACTAGTCATGGTACAGTTGCAAAAGCGTCGCAACTGACATTGAGTTGTATCATGACGTTGTCATTCTCAGACAGTTCCTGGTCAAGGTTTACACTATTTGGTCAGTATAGTAAACCCGTTGAGACCGGTACATGTCGTATACTGGAATATATGATTCCAATGGTTTCTCAATGAACCATAAGTCTTGGAGAATAATATAGACGTGTATGTGTTTATAGCGGATAAACACTGCACGACTCACCAAAGATTCTTAATGGATGGTACACCAACGTCAATAAGAATCTTGTCGGGTTGAGTAGCACTTGTGATTCTTATACTTGAGATGCCACTGTGGGCACATGATACAACTTCTACACTTAGATGGCAGTCACGTCACCGATCTATTAAGATCAGACCTCCGCCTGTTTGTTGGGTGTAGATAGATCCTCAGGGTGTCCTGTGCGTATCAAGATAGGATCCGTTAGTTCTGTGTATCAGAGCATAGGTAGTCCATATGATTAGAAATCAGATAAAACCATGGGCCCGTGGTACAATTTAGAAGCCAGTTCTAAACATTCTTTTTGAGATTGCTAATAGAATAGTCGACTGGATAATCCCCATAGAGATTTGACGTTTACATCTATATCTCTGGGATATATCCGGATACCTGTGACGGAGGAATTATACATTTGCCATGACCTCGACCTGTATGATTCAACGAGTTTATCCGTGATCGTCATAATTTACGGGTGGATAAATTATGGACACGAAATTGGATTTCGTGACGGATATACCTGAATCTAGAGAGTCTCAATAATGAAATATACTCGTAGAGCACTAGAGCAACATTTATAAATAATATTGATTATTTATAAATTCGTTTAAAGGTTAAATGCAAAATACATGTTTAAGGACCCGATAGTCATTTCCTTAATTATTGTGTATTTACATTTAATACTTGATTAATTTAAATACACATTAATTAATAGTCAAATTGAGATATTTGACTAATATCATAAATGTATATATATGTATTTAATATTTAATGTAAATATAATACATATATTTAATATATTTGTATTTAATTAATTAATTAATTATTTATTTAATTGTTAAATGATTAAATTAATTAAAATATAAATATCTTAAGATTTAGATATTTGTTTTAATGGCTAAGTTGCCTTTGTTGACTTAATTAGTAATATATTTAAAGTGTTTTAGATATTTTAACAAGTTGATTAAATAAAATCCAAATGAAATTGAAATTAATATTTCTTGTTTTGGTTAAGGCCAAATTCGGCCAAGGCTAATTTGAAGTAAGTATATATTGTTTTGTTTCATTTAGGGTTTGAAATACCAAATTCACTTGATCAAAACTCCATTAAAACAAAACAAAGAAGGTAGAGAGAAAAGAAAAGAAAATCAAAGAAAAGCTTGGAATTTAGTAAGTATTTCCAACCTTCCATTAGAGAGTAATTTGTTCCTCTTGTTGTGGGCAACATCTTGTGATGTTCTTGATTTTTTCTATTCTTTATTCTTTATACTTTTGATGGATAAAATTTTGATGAAGGTGTAATGCATGTATGATGCTGGAAGTTTGTAACTAGTGTAGTTATAAGCATTCTTTTCATAGTTTTAGAACTTTGTTGCTAATATAGAGTTGTTGACCGACTCTTAAATGACCTAGATTTGATCTATAGTTGTTTCATTGTGTTGAGACTTTAATTGGATGGAAGAAACACGATTGAAGTAATTGATTTAACCAATTTGGTCTAATTTGTCCAATTGAAGAAATTGAAAAATTAGGGTTTAAGACCTCATCCAAATTTGGGGCTTTTCATTTATGTGGTGTATTTGGATGTGTATATTATGCATGTAAAATATTGGGTTGATTGGATTTTTCTTTGATGAGTTTTGAACCATGAAAATGCAAAATGCACACCCCCCCATTTGGAGGCTCTCGGCCAAGTGACTCATTTTTGGGTTTTTTGTTGCTTTTGGTGTTTTGACATATAGGACATGTTAATTTCATCTTATAAATGATTTAGAATCATCCAAAATTGATTTGAACAATTTCGGACTAAAATGAACAAAATGCCAAGTGTAAGGGCAATTCGGTAAATTCACATAATTTGATTTATTGATTTTATTTCATAATTTTATTATTGGGTAATTAAATAAATATGTTTATTTAATTAATCCGAGAAAAAGTTTTGAAATCGAAAAATTTGATTTTCCACCGTTTCCGCTGCGTTACCGGATTTAGCCACTAAATTCCCCTACAAATTCATCACAATCCCAGATAACGGACTTAGTTACGACACATATCTAAGGCTAATAAAAGATTAAATAAAATAAAAGACATAAAGTAAATGTTAGAAATAAAATAAAGTAAATGCTAGAAATAAAATGCTGGAAATTAAAAAATGTAAAAGTACAATAAAAGAAATTGCTGGGGTTAGAGGATCCATTTTTAATTTTTCAAAATTAGAAATCTCCCTTATTGTCAATATTTACCGATTAATTATATTTAAACCGACCATATAGGCGATGATATCATTTGTCCAAAGTCCAACCGACCATATAGGCAGTAACAAAATCATATAAACCGACCATATAGGCGGTAACAGGTTAGCACATAAACCGACCATATAGGCGGAAATAAGTCCAATAATGTAAAACCAGCCATATAGGCGGTAAATAAGGTTTTCACCTAAACCGGCCATATAGACGGAAACTAATTAATCCAAATTGTAATTAAAATAAGGGAGATTAATCTAATTTATTATATTAAAAGTCTTACATTTTCACCCCAGCAGAATAAGATTACATACTCATGCTGTAAATGAAAACACACAAAATTTTATTAATTAGATAAAAAGAAAATACAAGAAAACTTAAAGTAATACACAAGACACTTTCCTTTAGGTTTACATGGAGAAATTTCTCCAAAGAAAGTATGTAAATTTACAAAGTTAAGCTTGGTATTTATAGGAAAATCTAAAGGCTTCCACCAATTTCTCCACCAAACATGGCACCAAACATGACATCAAACATGGCATCAAACATGGCACCAAAAATGGCACCAAATATGGCATCAAACATGATATCTTGTTTGGTGGAAGTTTGACAATTTTTATTTTTATATTTATTTATTTTATTTTATATTTTGAAAATGACTATAGTAATTACACAAAATATATTGGACTATTCATCAATTTCGGCCTTCCAAACTTCAGAATTCGAAAATACTTAAATCTTCAAAGTTGTAGATCTCTGTGTCTTCTTTAATCTGGAACTTTAATCAGAGCCATCAGATATCGGATGGAAAAGTTATGGCCAAAATACGAAACTTGCGCAAAACTAGAATTTAGGACTGCACTTCGTGACGCGTAGAGTAAATTTCCGTTTTCGCCATTTTTTGCTCCGGATTTCATTGTTTTAGCCTAGATTTGATTTCATTAAGTCCCAATACTTTATTTATCTACAAAATACATAAAAACACATCAAAACGTTCATCAAACCCGAGAAACTAAACAAAATATTAGGTAAAATGGCGGTAAATATTGATATATTTTCCGCTCATCACACCCCCAAACCTAACATTTTGCTAGTCCTCGAACAAAACAATAAAATAATATATAATAAACAATTGAAATTAAACTAAGCCACTTTCGTAAGGATCACGGTTACATTTAGCATATGCAACAAGCCTTTAAACCCCTAGGTGTCACTAGTGGACGAGTTGTAGTCTCGTGAGGGTTTACAGCGACGATATCCACAAACGTCTTATAAAAGTAAAAAAAAAAGTAAAACTAATGCACACAAAAGTAAAAAGACAAGAGAATAAAGAAGTTAATGAATAAACAAGTGAAACTTCTACTCCAAGTTAGTAGTTGTTTTCTTTATTTCTAAATTACCGAATAAGTAAATTCTCCGATTATTTTTACCATTATCCATATACAAAGCTGACCGGTGCTTACACACGCGTATAACGCAAGCGCACGTATCATTCAAGTAGTATAAAAAGTATCGATCCCACAAGGACTTAATACCTATGCTATTAATTTATGAGGCCAAATGATTACTAGTATCTAATTGTTTGTTTGATTTGATTGGGACTGTGATTTTAAAAATTAAATTTAAAACAAAGTAAATAAAATTTCGCGAAAGTAAATTTATGAAATTCCAAATTTATAAGACTATCTAGGGTTGTGAATTCTTCCAATATTATTTAAAGATGAAGTGGTTATCTTATAGTTGGGTAATATATTGATTTACTAACCTGGAACACTAAATTATGTAAATGCCTATTCCGATGGTCAATTACAAATACCCAGTATAACCCAATTGAACCATATGTCTATGTCAACCAAATTACCTGGATTCATTAAGGTTAAGTTCCAATTATGGCTTCCCCCGCCCGACAGGTATATTCCTATCCTGTAAGGAAATCTATTAAAGGGTTATCTATCCTCAAGGAAGATCGTGGGCTATTGAGTCTAGGGTCTTAAACCTAAAATCCCTTTTCCAAGTTCATTTTAAGTTTACCTAATCAATTTTATTAATGGCCAGTTAATAAAACGCATTAAGATTAAGACTCAATAAATAAATCTTTATATTACCCAAACTATAATCTAACCCCTTATAAACCGGTGATATTGGATTTCATCACAACCCCAGATAATTGGCTTAGTTACGACACATATTTATGGGTAGTAAAAATTTAAATAAAATAAAAGACACAAAATAAAATGTTTGAAAATTAAATACTGAAAAGTAAATTGTTGAAAAGTAAAAAAAAAGTAAAAAGTAAAAAGTAAAAAATAAAATAAAAGTAAATTACTGAAAGTAAATTGCTGAAAAGTAAATTACTGAAATTAAATAAAGTAAAAGTACAATAAAAGAAAATGCTGGGGGTTAGAGGATCAAATTTATTACTACTATTTTAGATATCTCCCTAAATATAATATATTAACTTTGCGTGATAATTACCAACCAGCCATAAAGGCGGTATCCTGATTAAGTCAAATTAATAATTAATTACCAACCGACCAACCAGGCGGTATCCATACTTAGTTAGGTTAAAACCAATTTATAATTAATTACCAACCGGCCAATATAGCGGTATACTCATTAAGTTAGATTTTAAATAGTTTATATTTTATATTTTATATTTAAGAGAGATTAATCTAAATAGCAATAATAAAAGCTTTACCTTTCACCCCAGCAAAGGGGAATTACCTCCTCATTACTTGAAAAATAAAAACTGCAAAAGTAAAGAAAGGAAAGGATTGTGCGTAAAAGTAAATTGCGGAAAGTAAAAACTGAAAAATAAAGAAAAGAAAGTGCGAAAGTGAAAATTAATTACTGAAAGCTGTAAATAAACAAAAAAGATACAATCTTCTTATTTATTCTTAAGTAATTTCAAAGAAGAAGTATGAATTTTACAAATGAAATGGCTTGGTATTTATAGGCAAAATTTTGTCTCCATCAAATCATCCATCAAATTCTCCACCAACTCCATTATTAATTTCTCCACTAATTACTCCACCAAATCCATTATTAATTGCTCCACTAATTGCTTATCATGTTTGGTGATGATTTGATAATTTGATAATTTATTTATTAATTTATTTTTTTGCTTTGAAAATGATTGAAAATGACTTTAATAGTTACACACAACACATGTCTGGATGGTTCATCAATTTCGGTCATGAAATCTTCATAATTAGAAAATATTTTGTCTTTCAAAGTTGTAGCTCTTTGAGGCTTCTTTAATCTGGCACTTGAATCAGCTCAATCCGATATCGGAGTAAAACATTTTACCCAAAATACGACAGATGCGCAAAACTAGAATTTCCAAAACTGCACTTCGTTAAAACAACCCTTTCAAGTTTCCAATCTCCAAAATTAAAATATCAAGTCCAATAATTGCCCTTATTTGAACCATATTTCGTCCTAAATGATTTCATTGAGACTTGATATTATTTTATCTGCAAAATAAACTAAAACACATCAAAACGTTCATCAAACCTGAAAAACGAAACAAAATATTAAGTTAAAGGGGCGGTAAATATTGATATATTTTCCGATCATCACACCCCCAAACCTAACATTCTACCAGCACATCTTCAACTACGCCTCTTGGAAATACGAGCGTTCTATCAGCAAATTATAGTGAGACTGAAGTGGGCATTGTTTCTCCAATCTGCAGTTTCCTGAAAATAGAAAAAGGCATCAAGTTAACACTCGCACCTAGATCACACAGAGCCTTACCGAAGTCATGTTCTCCTATGGTGCAAGGAACAGTGAAACTGCCAGGATCTTTCAATTTTGGAGGAAGTTTCCTCTGAATGATAGCGTTGCATTCTTCTGATAATGCTACTGTCTCGTAATCTCCCAATCTCCGCTTTCGTGAAAGAATGTCTTTCATGAATTTGGCATAGCTGGGCATTTGTTCCAACGCTTCTGCAAATGGAATGTTGATATGCATCTTTTTGAACACCTCCAAGAAACAAGCAAATTGCTTGTCCATTTTGTTTTTCTGAAGACGCTGAGGAAAAGGTGGAGGTGGAGTGATCTGTTCTTTTTCCTTTGCTTCTTTTTCCTCCATCTATTTCTTTGTATCTTTTGGAACTTCCTCAGCAGTTGTTTTGGCTCCAACATCTTTATTGATTTCAGTACCGCTTTTTAATATGATGGCATGACATTGCTCCTTCCCCATGTTCCTCGGATTTGGTTCAGTGTTGCTAGGAAGGTTACCTTGGCGGTCTGTAACTCTGAGCATTGGCCAGTTGTCCAATTTGATTCTTCAGTGCTTTAATAGAAACAATTGACTTTGAATTAATGCTGCTTGGGATTGAAACATAGCATCATATCTTGCTGCTTGAGAGTCGTGTTTTGCTTCTATCTTTTTCAAGTGGGTCAACACTTCTGTTATTCCTGATTCATTTGCCTGTTCCTGGCCTTTGTTTTGTTGTTGGAATCTGGGTGGTGGGTTGTTCATTTGCCCTGAATTGTTGCTCCATGCGAAATTGGGATGATTCCCCCACCCTGGGTTGTAGGTGTTGGAATATGGATTGTTCACATGTCTGTTGAAATTGTTGACATAATTCACCGTTTCTTTTTGTTGGTTGTAATATTCTTACTCAGGTATTCCTCCAAATGGTGAACTTGTGGATCCACCATTAACTTTCATGTTAAGAGTTTCCAGATTTTTTCAAATCATATCCAGCTTGGAATTCAGTGTTGTGTTGGCTCCAACTTCATAAATTCCTGCAATTCTTTGGATCATGCTCAGTCCTGTTGGCCACAAGGAGTTGTTGTTGGCCATTTCTTCAATTAAGTCATAGGCTTGATCTTCTCCTTTTGCCATTAAAGCTCCTCCAGCAGCAGCATCAATTGTGGTTCTCATTATTCCAGAAAGTCCATTGTAGAAGGTTTGGACTTGAAGCCACTTTACGATCTCATGATGATGACATTTCCGTAGTAAATCTTTGAATCTTTCCCAAGCTTCGCAAAGGGATTCTGAATTTTGCTGCACAAAGGATGTGATGTCATTCCTCAACTTTGCAGTTCTAGCTGGTGGAAAGTACTTTGCAAGGAATTTGGTGGCTAGAGTGTTCCAAGTTGTGATGGAACCTGCTGGTAACGAATGTAGCCAAGCTTTAGCTCTGTCTTTCAGGGAATATGGAAAAACACTTAGTCTCATAGCTTCTTCAGCTGCCCGGTTAGTTGAAAGTACCGCAAACTTCCAGGAAGTTGCTGATGTGGGCATTAGGATCTTCAGTTGCATTTCCCCCAAACTGTACCGACTGCTGAATCATCTGGATGCATTTTTTGATGTCACACGCATTTGCTGGTAAATGAGGAAGTGCAATACAGGAAATGAAGCCGTCAACTACCAGAATGGTTCTGTCTCGAATGGGTATCGGTGGTGCAACTTCCAAAGGTTCAGGTTCCATGTTGACTAAAGCTTCTTAGCCTTCTCGCATTTCCCTTCTCAACTGTCTGATGGTTCTTTCAATTTTTGGGTCAAGCGGTCGGAGTTCAAAGCTTCTGGTTCGTCTCATGTAGTTTCTAAGAACCTGAAACACAAGAAAACAACAATAATAAGTAAAAAAATTAGATACAAATAATGTATCTAACCCCTAAACTAATAGTAAAAGATAAATAAGTCCCCGCAACGGCGCCAAAAACTTGACCGGTGCTTACACACCCGTATAACGCAAGCGCATGTATCGTTCAAGTAGTATAAAAAGTATCGATCCCACGAGGACTTAATACCTATGCCTTAATTTATGAGGCCAAATGATTACTAGTATCTAATGGTTTATTTGATTTGATTGGGACTATGATTTTAAAAATTAAATTTAAAACAAAGTAAATAAAATTTCACGAAAGTAAATTTATGAAATTCCAAATTTATAAAACTATCTAGGGTTGTGAATTCTTCCAATATTATTTAAAGATGAAGTGGTTATCTTATAGTTGGTAATATTTGATTTACTAACCTGGAACACTAAATTATGTAAATGCCTCTTCCGATGGTCAATTACAAATACCCAGTATAACCTAATGAACCATATGTCTATGTCAACCAAATTACCTGGATTCATTAAGGTTAAGTTCCAATTATGGCTTTCCCCGCCCGACAGGTATATTCCTATCCTGTAAGGAAATCTATTAAAGGGTTATCTATCCTCAGGGAAGATCGTGAGCTATTGAGTCTAGGGTCTTAAACCTAAAATCCCTTTTCCAAGTTCATTTTAAGTTTACCTAATCAATTTTATTAATGGCCAATTAATAAAAAGCATTAAGATTAAGACTCAATAAATAAATCTTCATATTACCCAAACTATAATCTAACCCCTTATAAACCGGTGATATTGGATTTCATCACAACCCCATATAACTGGCTTAGTTACGACACATATTTATGGGTAGTAAAAATTTAAATAAAATAAAAGACATAAAATAAATTGTTGAAAATTAAATACTGAAAAGTAAATTGCTGAAAAGTAAAAAAAGTAAAAAGTAAAAGTAAAAAGTAAAAAATAAAATAAAAATAAATTACTGAAAGTAAATTGCTGAAAAGTAAATTGCTGAAAAGTAAATTACTGAAATTAAATAAAGTAAAAGTACAATAAAAGAAAATGCTGGGGTTAGAGGATCAACTTTTATTACTACTATTTTAGATATCTCCCTAAATAATATATTAACTTTGCGTGATAATTACCAACCAACCATAAAGGCGGTATCCTGATTAAGTCAACTTAATAATTAATTACCAACCGACTAACCAGGCGGTATCCATACTTAGTCAGGTTAAAACCAATTTATAATTAATTACCACCGGCCAATATAGCGGTATCCTCATTAAGTCAGATTTTAAATAGTTTATATTTTATATTTAAGGGAGATTAATCTAAATAGCAATAATAAAAGCTTTACCTTTCACCCCAGTAAAGGGGAATTACCTCCTCATTACTTGAAAAATAAAAACTGCAAAAGTAAAGAAAGGAAATGATTATGCGTAAAAGTAAATTGCGGAAAGTAAAAACTGAAAAATAAAGAAAAGAAAGTGCGAAAGTGAAAATTAATTACTGAAAGCTGTAAATAAACAAACAAGATACAATATTCTTATTTATTCTTAAGGAATTTCAAAAGAAAAGTATGAATTTTACAAATGAAATGACTTGGTATTTATAGGCAAAATTTTGCCTCCAACAATCATCCATCAAATTCTCCATCAAATCCATTATTAATTTCTCCACTATATTACTCCACCAAATCCATTATTAATTGCTCCACTAATTGCTTATCATGTTTGGTGATGATTTGATAATTTTATTATTTATTTATTTATTAATTTATTTTTTTCTTTGAAAATGATTGAAAATGACTTTAATAATTACACACAACACACTTCTGGATGGTTCATCAATTTCGGTCATGACATCTTCATAATTCGAAAATATTTTATCTTTCAAAGTTGTAGCTCTTTGAGTCTTCTTTACTCTATCACTTGAATCAGCTCAATCCGATATCGGAGTAAAACGTTATACCCAAAATACGACAGATTCGCAAAACTGGAATTTTCAAAACTACACCTCGTTAAAACGCCCTTTCAAGTTTGCAATCTCCAAAATTAAACTATCAAGTCCAATAATTGCCCTTATTTGACCCATATTTCATCCTAAATGATTTCATTGAGACCCGATATTATTTTATCTGCAAAATAAACTAAAACACATCAAAACGTTCATCAAACCCGAAAAACTAAACAAAATATTAAGTTAAAGGGGCGGTAAATATTGATATATTTTCTGCTCATCAAAATCCAACAAAATATTAATCAACTCATTTTGCCCACAATAGTCACAAGTGTAGTTGAAAAGAGAGTAATATTTTTGTCCTAAAGTTATATCAGAATTCGCACATTTTTTAAGCAATGGAATAATTTTTCTGATTTTTCTGATTTTTTTTTTTATTTTTGATTTTTTTTTTATTTATATACAATATCTTCCGTCTATGTAGCGAGCTTTGGTCCAGTGGCTCCCAAACCAGTTGGCTTTAGGGCATTAAGTGTTAAGACACCTTTACGGACTTAATTACTCAGACTTCAGATATATATATTTTTTGCAACATCTTCGATCCATGTAGCGAGCTTTGGGCCAGTGACTCCCAAACCAATTGGCTTTAGGGAATTAGGTGTTAAGACACCCCTACGGACTTAATTACTCGGATCTCGGACGTTTTTTTTATATTTTTTTACTCCATTGCCATTTATAGATGCTTCCTCCAATTAAACTAGAGCACTGAATATTACAAACTTTTCAATTACATCTCATGTCCGTATATTACAATGCAAGTTGATAATACCTGCCAACTGAGCATATGAAGATCCATTTTAGTCAGTATTATGGAGAATTCACAAATTAAATAATTCAAAAGGAAATAAACAAAAATTAACTTGTTCCAAAAATGGGTTTGAGATACGTATCAAGAGTGAAAACTCCTTACACAGCTATCTCTCACCAATTTCACATGATTAAATAATTCAAAAGGAAATAAACAAAAATTAACTTGTTCCAAAAATGGGTTTGAGATACGTATCAAGAGTGAAAACTCCTTACACATCTATCTCTCACCAATTTCACATGATTAATCAAATTAAAAACACAAAAACACTAAATGTTTTTTTTTGGTTTTTTTGTAAAATTTTTCAAATTTTTTTCGAAAAATTTTGAAATAAAAAATAAAAAAATCATACAAAATAAAAATAAAATACTAGTCAACTAATCCCCTCCCCCAAACCTAAATGAGACATTGTCCCCAATGTCTAAAATAGTAGAAGATGAGTTTAGAAGATAGTACCTGGTTAGCTGAAAAGCTACATCTAGAAATGAAATTAAAGGTTAAGATCCAGATTTATCCGACGTTTCTTACCACGATCATCCTCAGACCATTTTATCTTAGAAATGATAGGGTAATTTTGTGGTTCAAAGGCTAAGATTTTGTCAATTAGATCCGGGGCAGTTCTGGCAGTAAAGAGGAGTTCTTTCATAGGTTTTATCACGAACCCATTTCTCCGGGCATCATCAAGAAACACACAAAGAAAATCATAAAATCCCTCAACGTTAAACAACCCAATTGGTTTCTGGTATATGTTCAAGTTCGCCCAAGATAGCACTATAAAAATTTCCTCCAATGTGCCAAGCCACCTGGCAAAGCAATAAAAGCATCAGCACGGTTAATCATTTCCACTAGTCGTTCAGACATTCCCAGCACGGTTAATCATTTCCACCAGTCGTTCAGACATTCCCAGTACGATAAGTTCCTCTCCATTTGATGGACCTATCAGATTCGCCTCCGCCAAGGGTTTTGAGATGATTCCCAGAACTAGACTGCCTCCTTCCTGTGCAGCTTTTGAAACAATCCTCATTAGTCCAAAATTGCCTCCGCCGTATACTAAGTACATATTCTTTTCAGCTAAAAATCGACCCAATTCCTGTGCTGCTTCTATGTATTGTGGTTTAGTACCAACATTAGTACCACAAAACACACAGATATTTTCAACTCGTCTTCTTGAAGCAGCTTCCATGTTTTACTCTGGATGTCTTCAAAAGTGCAATGATGAGTTGAATTTATAATACCTGAAAAGGGTGAGTAAAAATAAAAGCACTAGTACCTGCCAAATGACAATTGTTAGACAATTATGACCCATAGCGTCACTATTTGTAAAAGACATTGTGTTTTTGTACAAAATTAACTATGTAGTAATGAAATTGCCTTTTACCGTTTCGTAATTTATTTACTTTGATATAGAAATGGTAGAAGTCCTTATGATTAGTTCCGGATTGAGATGATATGAGACAATATCAATCCATAAAGGTTTAATCATTAAATATCCCTAGTCGTAGTATTATCGAGACTGGACATCGATAATGCGGAATAGACTAGTATTGCACTTGTGCGCGTTGTGAGGGCATAACATCACAGTTCTCATATGTTTAAGTATTGGATACTTATGCAAGTGCGATATGAGGTTGTGTTTTACCGATGGTACGAAAAACAACTTCGCTCTGGATAGACCCCGCAGAATCCCATTGGTAGTATGTATATGTGTCTATGGGAGTCCGCTTCAGGGTAGGTGTATTTGGTCTTAACCTGAGACTTGCATCGCTAGTACTTGCGACAATCGGTAAACTTTCGTTTTGGTCGTCGAAGGCTTTAACAGGTTCTGTGTGCGCCTCTTCTAGGTTTATTGAGAATCGTAGTGTATTGGATGTGATGTCAAGATGGAAGTATCACTTCAGACATATGGAGATGATGATCACGCAGGGATTCAGAACTAGTTCTCTATAGTGTTGCAACCATCGTGATAATATGACAAGGTCATGATTATCCGATTCAAAGAGACTAGTTGCTTGATATCCGATATGTGCTTCGTACGGGGCAGACACTATTCCAGCCTCTGGCCTTGCACGTGACATCAGATACTGGATCGCTATACGCAATACGACGTATACTACGCCTGACATAGATTGTATATTCCAGTAAGAATATTTCTGGAGAATTGGGTAGGCACGATGCTTTGCTAGAAGCCAACCATGTCTTGTAAATCGGTAAGCACATGGTACGAGGTACTAACTTTATCGGATAGTCTGATAACCGGATTTACTGCCAACATATCCAGAGGTCTCTTGGGTCGCTTCCCAAAGATTCACCGATGACAGTTGACTTACACTAGAATTAATCTGGGATTAATTTAGAGAAAGAAAATTAATCTGGGATTAATTGAGGCTTTATTTAATATGGGATTAAATGTGTTCGGAAGAGAGAGAACGCGATTAATTTGGAATTAATCGGTAAAATAAATTTAATAGTTAAATTTGATTTTCCTATTTAATTTATTCTTATGGGCTAAAATTAATATATCGGATATATTAATATGAATGGATTTCATTACGAAATTAAAGTCGGACTTTAATACGAACGAACGAATTATTTTAGAATTAATTCATAAACGACGTTCGTAATATATTTGCGAGGTATCGTTGTTTAATTAAATTAGATTTAATTATTAGCGATGAAAGTTCGTTTAATTGGATTAAACGGAATCGAGCCGCGGCAAATGTTCGTAGAGACATTTGAATTTTGAATTCAAATGTGGGGCCCACTTCACATGTGTGGTAGTTGGCATTTTCCTAGCCACCTACCACTCAACCACCTTGTAATGGTTTTGGTAAAACCATTTACCCAACTACCAAGTTTAGGTGAAAAGGGTAAAAGTGTTTTACCAAAACTAACTCTCTCTCTCTCATTTTGTAACACATTTACACAAAACAAAAACCCTAGCACTATGGCTTGCGCGTGAGCCTCCATCTTTTTCTCTCATTGATTTTGTGGCAACTCATGTAAGCTAGCACTTCAAAGATCAACAAAGGTGATAGGGAAACATCTTCAAGAGTTGGAATCAACACTTTAAGCTTGGAACTTGGAGTTCTCTTCTCAAATTTTAAAAGCTCAAATCCGTTCGTTGTAAGTATTTCCGCAACTTATAATGATCTTAATCACTTGTTTTCATGCTTATTAGATCCTTGGCATGTTCTAGGAACACTAATAATGGTATCAGAGCCAATTTTAAGCATGAAAAGTTTTAGGGTTCTTGAGCCTAAAATTTGGGGCTTTTATGTTTTGAACATGATTCTTTCAAATTGATGCTTTGAGTATGCTTAGAATATGATAACTTAGAGTTATGCATGATTACATTTGAAATATAATGATTGAATCAAAAAAAAAAAAAATTCTAGTGTGGCCGAGTGCTATAGGCAGTGCACTGTGCAATTTTTTGATTTTTGTAACATAAAATGATGTGTTTAAATGCATATTTAAATGTTGATTGTTGGTTTGATTGGATTAGAATTAAAGTCAATAATGTTTATGTTTAAATCAAAGAGCATGTTGAGCATGAAATGATGTATTAGGCTTCAATTTGTGTTAAGCATGAAATGATGTATTTTGGCCTCAATTTGTGTTGAGCATGAATTGTTGGATTAAACATGATTAATTAAGTTAATTGGTATTTTGGAAATATTGAGTTTAATTAATTAATCATGACTAATACACTTTAATTATAATAATTATAATATTTGGAATATTAAAATGTATAATTGGCCTTTAAAAGTTTATTGGGCTAAAAGTGTGTATTTGGGCTTAATGGGCTTGGTTTGACCAAGTTTGGTTTTGGACTTTTGGATTGGATCCAATTGGGCCCAAAACCAATTCCATAAAGTCCAAATACATCACTTGGCACTTTAAAGAATTTAATTGGGCCTAATGGGCCTAAATTGATTTATTGGCAATAGGGTGATTCCTATTGGGCCTTGGCATTTTGGGTTTGATCCATTATGGCCAAAGCCCATGCCTTAAGAATCAATTAAAAGCCCATTGGACTTTATTAAAAGGACATTGGATGTTATTGGGCCTTTGAGACCATTAAGATTGGATTTGGAATCCAAGTCTTTAAGGCAAATAAATAAGTGTAAATATTTAATTTGGAATTAGTATTGAATACAAATAAATTGGATTTAAAGTTGTAGTTCAAAATAATTCAAGAATACTTACTTTGAGTATTTATTCTTAAACGAGTTTGACTCGAGCAAATCAAATCGTTGTTTGAACATTGGATGATCATTAATTCAAAGATTAATTAATTGGATTAGATTGATTGAATAACATGTTTTGTATGATTACATGAATGTGTTGTATGAATAATGTATATCGGATGGATATTAGAAGGGCGAGGGCAATTTTGGAAATTGTAATAAATTTATAATTTATTAAATTGGACCTGCGTGTCCAGCCTTTTATCTCCTTATTCTTTGTATTTCTCTTCTCACCAATTCCCCTCAATTAGAAGTTAGAATAGTTCTAGCCGGGGAGAGGAAATGGAGTGATTTGTTCTAGGAACAATTTGTGACATATCCATCCGGATATCATTATTAATTTACTTTTTGCGCTTTATAATGTTTTAGAAGCATGCTTAAGGGTGTATGATGAGACCTTAACAAAGATAATAAATTGGTTGCCAATTTACGCGAAAAACCCTCAAAACAAACATATAAGCGTTTTTCCTTCCGTTGAGTGATTCTTACTCAAGATCCAAAGTTGGCATTGGTTTGTTGGCCAAACTCAAGACCTTTGTCAATTGAGGATGTGTTTGAATCATGAGAGTTTTGTTCCATATCGGTGTCTTGTCCAAGTCGTGATTTGTTGGCCAAAGCCAAGATCACTTCTTGTCCATCGACATTGATTATGAAGCTTTCCATGTCAATGGGTCCCGTTTAACTGGAATCATTAAGCTTGTTGTGCCAAAGCCAAGGCTTAGTTGATTCAGAGGAAAAAGGTTAGGAAAATATATTGGATATATTGGCATATATATTGTATATATGTTTCGGACTTGGAGGTCCACCTACCGGATCTAGGAATTGGATGAGATCCAATTGATCTTAGAGATCTACCTAGTTAAATATCATACAGCTTGTTGGCCAAAGTCAAGGTTGTATGTTATTTAACGGGATCCTAGCCCACTAGGAAACTAGGTTTCCCGAGTACTCGACAGAGGGTTAGAGACTCGCCGAAAAATAGTGGGAGGCTAGTATTGAATTTGCAATTTCATTCAGATACTTAGCTTTACGCGCTTTTAAATTATTTCGTCAAAATTATTTTAGTTGGACTAATACAATGTTATTTTTCTTGTAACAGTTAGACTGTAACCAAATATCATTGACTAGATAGTTGGACTATCGTAGCCAAGATGACTGGAAAGGGAAATGTCGGAGACATTATCATGGGCGAAAATGTCTTCATGGGCACGAACTTTGCCGATTGGGAAATGAATCTAAGGATAGTCATTGGAGCCGAGAGGCTACTATATACTATAAAGAGACCTCTTGGGCCTAAGCCCAAACCTGATGAGCTACTTGAGCTGGAGCTTTGGAAGACTCACAGCGATGATTGTGATACTGCTCAGTCTATTATGTTTGCTTCTATGACTCAGCATTTCCTTCGACAGAACATGGACTTGGATCCCTATAACATGTTGGCAAGGTTGCAAGATCTTCACCGATCTAATCGTAGGTCACAGAGATATTAGTTAGTAAAGAAGCTCTTTCGTTCACATTTGTCAGAAGGCATGTCTGTTGAGTCCCATGTGGCACAGATGATTGCTGACATAGATGAGCTAGCTGAGATAGGGATAGTCTTTGAGGCTGAGATTACCATAGATATGGTCCTGCAATCTCTCCCCGACACTTGGAGACAGTTCATCATAAACTATAATTTGATGAACACTGATGATACTCTTGGAGACTTATTGTCGGTTCTCAAGGAAGCTAAGAAAGAGCTGCTTAAGGGCAACAAGCGCGAGGTGCACTTTGCTTCGACATCTCATACACCGAGGGCTGGGCTCAAGGTGACTGGAGGTGTGAAGAAGAATAAGCATAAAGGAAAGGGCAAGGCTAAATCGTCAAAGGCTTTTGGGAAGCCTAAGGACAAATCTCAGGATGTTTGCCTCCAGTGCGGCAAGCGGGGTCACTGGAAGCGTGACTGCCGCGAGTACAAGGCGCTCCAGAAGGAGATTAAAGCGGGCAAGGCACCGACTTCAGGTATGTTTGTTATAGAGATAAACATGACTACTTCTAGTTTAAAAAATTGGTTTTTTGATTCTGGTTGTGGTACTCATATTTGTACTTTTGTACAGGATCTGCAGATTAGCAGGAGACTGGCCTCAGGGGAGATTGATCTATGCGTCGGAAATGAGGCACCAGTCGCCGTTTTGGCCGTTGGCACTTTTGTTTTAGAACTGCCTTCGGGGCATGTACTTAGACTTTCAGATTGTTATTATGTACCTAGTTTGACTAGGAATATATCTCTGTATCTTGTTTGACCCAATGCGGGTACACTTTTGTATTCCGAAACACTGGGTGTTTTGTTTATAAAGATGATTTTGAGATATGTTATGATGATGCTAATAATGGTCTTTATATTTTGAATATAAATCAATCTCAAACATATAATGTAACAAACAAAAGGCTCAAAACGAGTAACAAAGATGAAACTTATATGTGGCATTGTCGTCTGGGACACATAAACAAGACTCGCATATCCACACTTTCGAAGAGTGGGTACTTGGACGGATTTGATCCAAATTCATATGACGTCTGTGAATCTTGCTTATTAGGCAAAATGCCTAAATCACCTTCTAGCGGTAAGGGTGAACGCGCCACCGAACTGTTAGCCCTCGTTCATAGTGACGTTTGTGGGCCCATGTCTAGCCAGGCTAGAGGTGGATATGAATACTTCGTAACCTTTACGGATGATGCATCACGTTATGGTTATGTGTATCTTATGAGACACAAGTCGGAAACTTTTGAGAAATTCAAAGAGTTTCGACACGAAGTTGAAAAACAGACCGGCAAGAGTATAAAGACATTACGGTCGGACCGTGGTGGTGAATACTTGAGCAATGAGTTTCTAGATTACTTGAAAGAATATGGCATTCTTTCACAGTGGACTCCTCCTGGAACACCGCAATTAAACGGTGTGTCCGAACGGAGAAACCGAACTTTGTTGGACATGGTAAGGTCTATGATGAGTCGCACTGAGCTACCTATTTCCTTCTGGGGATATGCATTAAACAGTGCAATTCTTATTTTGAATAAGGTTCCGTCAAAGTCTGTACAACAGACACCATATGAGATATGGACAGGAAAGAAACCGAGTTTCTCATTCCTGAAGATTTGGGGATGCTGGGCATACGTCAAACGTTTGGAAGGTACCAACCTTGAGCCCAAGTCGGATAAATGCCTATTCGTAGGATATCCTAGGGAAACCAAAGGTTATTACTTCTATCACCCACGAGAGAATGATGAGTGGTATTTATATCACTATTTCCTACTCATTTAACCTAATATTTTGTATAGTTTCTCGGGTTTTGTGAATATTTTGATGTGTTTTGTGTTATTTTGCAGATAAATAAAGTTGGGAAAGCATTGGAAGCAATTTGGGGCCAAAATAGAGAAAAATTGACAAAATGGCAATTCAGTAAATTTCCGAGTCGCGACGCCTAAAGTGCGCCGAACAGTGCTAACGTACGCCAGGTCCACAAATCAGAATCTGAGAAAAGTTTTACTTTGCTAACGTGCGCCGTGCCACGTGTCACCATCACATCCGATCTGCTAACATGCGCCGTGCCACGTGTCAGCATCCTACGGTGCGACAGTCATCATCGCCACGTGTGCCACGTGGCATCCTACGTGTCTCAATGTCATCAGCCACGTCAGGAAGTCAACAAGTCAACATTGCCACGTGTCGTGCCACATCATCATCAGCCAATCAGGAAGTACCACGTGTCACAATCCTACGGTGCCGACAGTCTCTTTCCCACGTGTCGCCACGTCGTCGCCAAGTCACCGCCACGTCACCGCCACGTCAACATCAATCATTGAGTATCTAATCCTTATCTGACACGTGGCGGATAAGAATCTCATCGACCAATCAGAAGCCGCCATGTGTCACAATAATTGAAGCCTAACCACCTTGCCACGTGTCACCTTATCAGCTTATCCAGAATCTTCAAACCAGCGAACCAGAGCATGCCACGTCGACAAAAGCTGGCGTAGCGATGCTGAAGGCCCTGGCGTCGCGACTAAAGAGAGAGTTTCTCTCTCTAGATTCTTTTAGTTTTTTTTTTTAGTTTTTTAGTTTTTAATTTTTAGTTTTGTAAATAATTTTAATTACGTTTTGTTAATATAGTAATTTACTTTTTTTACTTTTTACAGTTTTTACTATTCACCATGAGGAGGTAACTTCCCTAGCTAAGGTGAAAGGTAATTCTTCTACTGTTACTATTTAGATTAATCTCCTTTAAAAATAATATATTCACTATTTAAAATATTGACTTAAAAAGGATACCGCCAGATTGGTCGGTTGGTAATTCATTTTAATCTGGTTTAAACCTGACTAATAAAGGATACCGCCAGATTGGTCGGTTGGTAATATTATCACAAATTTATATATTATTTTATGGGAGATATCTAAAATAGTAATAGTAAAAGTAATTCCTTTTACCTTAGCATTTTATTTTATTTTACTTTTCAGCTTTTACTTTATGTCTTTTACTATTCAGTATTTTTACTTTATGTCTTTTACTTTTAAGTTCTTACTAGCCCTAGTTATTTGTTAGTTATCTAGGGGTTGTGATGAATTCTAATATCACCGGTTTATAAGGGGTTATTTTATAGTTTGGGTAATTTAAGGGTTTACTTATTAAGTCTTAAGCTTAATGCTTCTTGTTGTCTGATCACCAATAAGATTGATGTGGTAAATCTAAAATAAACTAGACATAGGGATTTTAGGTTTCAGCCTTAGACTTAATAGCCCATGATCTTCCTTGAGGATATATAACCCTTTAATAGATTTCCTTACAGGATAGACATATACCTGTCGGGCGGGGGTAGCCATAATTGGAACTTAAACTTAATGAATCCAGATAATTTGGTTGACATAGACATATGGTTCAATGGGTTAAACTGGGTATTTGCGTCTGACCATCGACAGAGGCTTTTGCATAATTTAGTGTTCCAGGTTAGTAAACTGATTTATTACACAAGCATAAAATAATCACTTCATCTTTAAGAGATATTAGAAGGATTCACAACCCTATATCTTTGTGTCTTTGTTATTTTCCTTAGTATTTTCTTTTGTCTTTTTATTTATTTATTTATTTTGTAAAACCACTTTCAACCAATCAAACAATCATTCTCTTCACCCTCAATTAGATATTTGTAAATAAATAGATTCAATAATTAATAACAACGGTATGAATTAAGTCCTCGTGGGATCGATATTTTTATACTACTTGAACGATACGTGCGCTTGCGTTATACGTGTGTGTTTACGCCGGTCAAGTTTTTGGCTCCGTTGCCGGGGACTTATATTTCTTGAGTTGTTAATTTTGAAGCTATCTAATTTACTTGTATCTAATTTTCTTTATTTTTATCTGTAATTTTTATTTCTTTCTTTTTCAGGTGATTGAAAAATGGAACACTACTAGGAGATTGAAAGATTACGAGCTTTACAAGAAGATACACCCCACATATGGGAACAACAGTCTGGTTTTCTGAGGCCTGTTGTGCAGCCCAATAACTATCACTGGATGCCAGAACCAAGCACTATTACATTTGCTCATCAGAACGAAATGGGGAGATGTGTGATTTGTGATGGTAACCACCCGAGCGATCAATGCATATACTTTTCAGAGTGGAAAAATTATCAGAATCATTCATGGTACGAAAAACCATCACATTTTCCATCTTATCCACCACCCACCTACAATGATCTTCATCAACAATCAGAACAATCAGAAAAAGATCAGATGATTGACATGCTCAAAGATGTGTTCAAGAAACGAGAAGAAAAGATGGATACAATGCTTGAAACATTCCAGAATCAACTCGAAAGTATTCAGAGACAATCAGAATCCATTCAGAGGATAACAGATCAAATGAGACAATTCACAGAAAACCTGAACTACATACCTCAAGAACCAGTTTCAGATGACACTGATGAAGCCTTCGAGTACCAATCATTACACAATGACACTTCAACAGAGGAGGAGGCTGAGCAGTATCAAAAACCAGAGGTATCAGTTCAGGAGCCCGAACCGGCAGAGTCTTAATTTGACTTTTATTATTCAAATTCTGACGAGGATGAAGCTGATCTATTTGTACCAACTGCACCAACAACGGAGGATCAAACTTTCAATCCTCAAAATGAAGATCTTGGAGCATGTTTTACCATGATTTTTGAAGAAGATCTATCTGAACCATCCATTCCAGTCGTATCAGAGGATGAAAACCTAATGTCAGAAACATCTTTGCATCCTCAGGTTGAAAATTTTGAAGCATGTATTTCACAGATGACAGATAAAGAGCTGAATACAAAAATTTTACAATACATCTGTGAAGAAAATGTCGAACAAGAAGCAGAGCAAAAGGAGGAGCAACTATCAGACCAAATTGAAAATCCAGAGCATTTAGGAGAAACATTGCTGTTTTGGGGAGTACAATCAAAGATATCGCCCAGAAGCTTGATAGAATGGAACTCCCATTCCAAGTCAAGCATCATATGAGACCTGATTTTCTTTCTTTCTTGCAGGAATCACTGGAACAACAAGGAGCAAAAAGGTGGCACGAGCACTGAATGAGACAAAACCCTTTTTGCCACTTTACTGTTGGAAGAGACCATTCAAAAGCAATGCTCACGGGATTGTCTTTAATCGGACATCCAAAACGACATTGAAATTTCCTTAACAGATGGATTTCAGTCACGTCTGGCTGAAGACAAAAAATTTAGCGCTAGCAGGGAGGCAACCCATGCAATTTGTTTTCATATTTTGTGTGAACTTTTTAATTTTGTGTGTTAGTTTTGCAGGAAAAATAAAAACGGAATTTTTTCAGGACAAAGCAAGCCAGTACAAGCGGGATTTTCATAAAATAAAAATTTGACAAAATCACGAAGATGTAAAGACAATCCAAAAGAGACGGCCGAGTAAGGAGTCAGCTCTTGAGACGCGTCCCTATGGATTTATCCGTTGCAAGATATGGTTTTGCCAAAAAAAACATATATATATATATATATATATATATATATCCCACGTCGCGACGCCACATCAGAACCTTCACTGTGACCACTTGGCCGAGCCCACACCCATCATCATCTCGACAAATCTAGCCGACCACATCTAGCCCTCATCGCCCAAACCGCAACCACTCACCAAAGAGCCAAACCTATCATCATCTTCTTCTTCGAAATCAGTCACCATCACCGAAATCTCCATCTTGACCGAGCCGACCTTCACCATCGCCGGTTTCGACTACCCATTTCCCTCACAGATCTCACCATTCTCTCTCAATTCACAACCACCACAGTCGAGCCTTCATCCCCACCGTGAACTAAATCATCCAACCAAGACCCATCTCAGTCAAACCAAAACCTCAAAAAACTGAGCAATCACCATTTTCTCTCAAACATCCACCATAACCGAAACCGCAAAAGCCGAGAACCTCCACAACAATTGAAACCGACGAGAACCGCCAGCCACCAAACCGAGTCCTCGCCAAGCCAAGTCAAACCAAGCCGAACAGTTGCTGCCAAGTCCACATCAAACCCAAATATTGAATGATAATCTGCAAATTAAAAAAAATTAGTTGACATGATTGATTCGGATTTGAAAATTGTGGATTGTGTAAGTGTTGATTGAACTGAATCGTAGATTTGGAGGCGAAGGGAGGTGATTTGGTGATAGAATTAGGTTGTTTTTTTTTTTGGGTGAAATTTGCGATTTTTAGCTGAAACTCTACCGGATTTTCTGAAAAATGCCGAAGAGGGCCAGGGGTTCGACGTCAGTAGAATCAAATTTTGATCGGTTCAAATTTGTTTCAGCGGCTGCAGAACAGCGCTACGAGAAGGGGATGAGAAATAAGGTCGGAATCATCGAGAGGGGCTTTGAGATTACCCCTGGGATATTTCCGGACATAGACAAGATGATTACCGACCGACATTGGCAGAGTCTTTGTCAGCAACCCAAACCGGCGTGCATCACAGTTGTCCGAGAATTTTACGCGAATGCTGCTCAGCATGTCGCTTATCAGGTTATGGTGAGAGGGAGACAGATTGCCTTTGACTCGGTAACGATCAATCAATTTTATGGGATCCCGGAGATGGAGGTGGATGATTATACGGCTATGAGGAACGAGATTGAGATCTCACAGCTGACAGATGAGTTATGTATCCCCAATGCTACTTGGGAGATGAGCAGCAGTGGGGAATACATAAAGATGAGTTCTAGGTTCCTCAAACCAGATGCGAGGGTTTGGTTTCACTTCCTCACGAGATCACTCATTCCGGGTACCCACATCACTTTTGTCACCAGGGAGAGGATGGTTCTGTGTTATTGTTTGATGACGGGGCAATCCATTGACGTGGGAGTGCTTATTTATACAAATATTGCTTGGGCTGCTACCCAATCGCAAGCTGGACTGTATTACCCTTACCTGATCACTTCCTTATGCACTTTGGGTATGGTTCCAGTTGACCCGCAAGAAGAACCTATACAGCCCATGACAGCTCTGACTCCCCGACTGATACAGCAGCTCCGAGCAGAGAGGCAGATACCTGCCGGACCATCTTCGTCAGCACCTGCAGCTGCTCCACAGCAGCCACCCTCACAGTCACGTAGAGCAGCACAGTCTCGCACCATACCTGAGAGAGTCGCCAGATTGGAATCGCAGCAAGGATATATGGTTCAACTGCTCCAACAAATTGCATTGCATGTGGGAATCCGAGAGGATCAGTTGCCACCATATCCACCGGCAGACAGCGACGAGGAGGAGACTGACGCATAAACTCGGTACCATTGTTCCTATCTTTTGTTTATGTTTTGAACGCATTGGGGACAATGCTTAATTTAGGTTTGGGGGTGTAAAACTTTTGTGTTAAAACTTTCCGTTAAAATTTTTCATTTATGCAACAAAATTCCGTTAAAATTTTTCATTTATGCAACAAAATTCCGTTAAAATTTTTTCGTTTTTGCATGATTTCCGTTTAATTTTAGTAATTTTATTTCCGTATTTTGTTTATTTGTGTGTTTTCAAAATCGAAAATCCAAAAAAAAAAAATCAAAAATTTTAAAAATCCATGAAAAGTCTGATGATTTGATTGTTTGTTTAGTTAAAAAGTTTTAGGAAAAGATAAATGTTAATTACGTTTATATCCCTAATTTGAATTTCTTATCTAGATCAGACTCGCATGCACTATTAAAATAGTTTAATAAGTAGTTAGATAATAAGGAGTTAACAAATTGACTAGTTAAAATAATCGGTGGTTAATGAATGACCGTTTATCTGAGCATCTGTTTTTGTCTACAACAATTATTATTATGTGGGGTATGTAAAAAAAAAAAAAAATTTCTGATGTACAAAAATAAAGCATCTAAGATCCGGGTTATTAAGTCTGTAAGGGTGTTTTAACACCTAGTGCCCTAAAACCAACTGGTTTGGGAGTCACTGGCCCAAAGCTCGTTACATGGATCGAAGATGCTGCAAAAAATATATATATCTGAAGTCTGAGTAATTAAGTCCGTAGGGGTGTCTTAACACTTGGTGCCCTAAAGCCAACTGGTTCGGGAGTCACCGACCCAACACTCGCTACATAGACGGAAGATATTGTATATAAATAAAAAATAGAAAAAAAAAAAAAAAAGAAAAAAAATCAGAAAATCAGAAAAATTACATACCTCACCTGAGTTGATTATGGTAGACAGAACTATTTTAGATACTCAGATTGGTTTGACCCATTAACTATTGAGAATTGAGACAAAATCACTAAGTTGATAACTTAGAATCGAAGCTATTTACTGGACTATTCACACACACACTTTGAGTCTGACTTAGGTATGTTGTTCAAATAAAAGGATTTGAGTAGAGATATGCATTTTGAAGGTTCCTCTAACTTTGTTACTAAACATTCTCTGAGGACAACTTTTATTCTCTTTTCTCTTGTCTTTTTGCTTTTGTGTGCATTAGTTTTAACTAACTTTTTTCTTTTGTAAAAACGTTTGTGGGTATCGTTCATGTAAGCCCTCACGAGACTGTAACTCGTCCACTAGGGACACCTAGGGGTTTAAAGGCTTGTTGCATACTCTAAATGCAATCGTGATCCCTACGAAAGTGGCTTAGTTAATTTTATATTTGTTATTTTATTTTGTGTTTTGCTCGAGGACTAGCAAAATGTTAGGTTTGGGGGTGTGATGAGTGGTATTTATATCAATATTTCCTACTCATTTAACCTAATATTTTGTATAGTTTCTCGGGTTTTGTGAACATTTTGATGTGTTTTGTGTTATTTTGCAGATAAATAAAGTTGGGAAAGCATTGTAAGCAATTTGGGGCCAAAATAGAGAAAAATTGACAAAATGGCAATTCAGTAAATTTCCCGAGTCGTGACGCCAAGACCTTCCGCGTCGCGACGCCTAAAGTGCGCCGAATAGTGCTAACGTGTACCAGGTCCACAAATCAGAATCTGAGAAAAGTTTTACTTTGCTAACGTGCGTCGTGCCACGTGTCACCATCACAGCCGATCTGCTAACAGGCGCCGTGCCACGTGTCAGCATCCTACGGTGCGACAGTCATCATCGCCACGTGTGCCACGTGGCATCCTACGTGTCTCAATGTCATCAGCCACGTCAGGAAGTCAACAAGTCAACATTGCCACGTGTCGTGCCACATCATCATCAGCCAATCAGGAAGTACCACGTGTCACAATCCTACGGTGCCGACAGTCTCTTTCCCACGTGTCGCCACGTCGTCGCCAAGTCACCGCCACGTCAACATCAATCATTGAGTATCTAATCCTTATCTGACACGTGGCGGATAAGAATCTCATCGACCAATCAGAAGCCGCCATGTGTCACAATAATTGAAGCCTAACCACCTTGCCACGTGTCACCTTATCAGCTTATCTAGAATCTTCAAACCAGCGAACCAGAGCGTGCCACGTCGACAAAAGCTGGCGTAGCGACGCTGAAGGCCCTGGCATCGCGACGCTGGAAGCTTACCGAGGCCTATAAATTGAACTCGAGATTTCAGAATTCAGGGCACCACTTCTCTCTTCTATTCTATCTAAAGAGAGAGTTTCTCTCTCTAGATTCTTTTAGTTTTTTTTTTAGTTTTTTAGTTTTTAATATTTAGTTTTGTAAATAATTTTAATTACGTTTTGTTAATATAGTAATTTACTTTTTTTACTTTTTACAGTTTTTACTATTCACCATGAGGAGGTAACTTCCCTAGCTAAGGTGAAAGGTAATTCTTCTACTGTTACTATTTAGATTAATCTCCTTAAAAATAATATATTCACTATTTAAAATATTGACTTAAAAAGGATACCGCCAGATTGGTCGGTTGGTAATTCATTTTAATCTGGTTTAAACCTGACAAATAAAGGATACCGCCAGATTGGTCGGTTGGTAATATTATCACAAATTTATATATTATTTTATGGGAGATATCTAAAATAGTAAATAGTAAAAGTAATTCCTTTTACCTTAGCATTTTATTTTATTTTACTTTTCAGCTTTTACTTATGTCTTTTACTTTTCAGTATTTTTACTTTATGTCTTTTACTTTTAAGTTCTTACTAGCCCTAGTTATTTGTTAGTTATCTAGGGGTTGTGATGAATTCTAATATCACCGGTTTATAAGGGGTTATTTTACAGTTTGGGTAATTTAAAGGTTTACTTATTAAGTCTTAAGCTTAATGCTTCTTGTTGTCTGATCACCAATAAGATTGATGTGGTAGATCTAAAATGAACTAGACATAGGGATTTTAGGTTTCAGCCTTAGACTTAATAGCCCACGATCTTCCTTGAGGATAGATAACCCTTTAATAGATTTCCTTACAGGATAGACATATACCTGTCGGGCGGGGGTAGCCATAATTGGAACTTAAACTTAATGAATCCAGATAATTTGGTTGACATAGACATATGGTTCAATTGGGTTAAACTGGGTATTTGCGTCTGACCATCGACAGATGCTTTTGCATAATTTAGTGTTCCAGGTTAGTAAACTGATTTATTACACAAGCATAAAATAATCACTTCATCTTTTAAAAGATATTAGAAGGATTCACAACCTTATATCTTTGTGTCTTGTTATTTTCCTTAGTATTTTCTTTTGTCTTTTTATTTATTCATTTATTTTGTAAAACCACTTTCATCCAATCAAACAATCATTCTCTTGACCCTCAATTAGATATCTGTAAATAAATAGATTCAATAATTAATAACAACGGTAGGAATTAAGTCCTCGTGGGATCGATATTTTTATACTACTTTAACGATACGTGCGCTTGCTTTATACGTGTGTGTTTACGCCGGTAGAGTTTTTGGCGCCGTTGCCGGGGACTTGTATTTCTTGAGACTGTACCACAATCTTCTATTACACAAGGACCGCGTAGGTCGGAGAGAGTCAGGATACAACCTGAGAGGTATGGGTTTCTGATCTCATCTTATGTAGATATTAATCTCATTGAGGATACTGAACCGGCTACGTATGAGGAAGCGATACAAGCTATCGATTCCGCTTTTTGGCAAGAAGCCATGAAGTCCGAAATGGATTCCATGTACACCAACCAAGTTTGGACACTAGTTGATGCACCAGAAGGCGTAAAGCCTATTGGATGCAAATGGGTCTTCAAGAAGAAGACCGACATGGATGGCAACATACAAACGTACAAAGCTAGGCTTGTAGTGAAGGGGTATCGTCAACGACATGATGTCGATTATGATGAAACTTTCTCACCCGTTGCCATGATTAAATCCATTCGGATAATGCTTGCTATTACTGCATATTTCGATTACGAGATATGGCAGATGGACGTTAAAACCGCTTTCCTTAACGAAAACCTTTTGGAGGATGTTTATATGCAACAGCCTGACGGTTTTATCGTGCCTAAACTTGCAAACAAGGTTTGTAAGTTAAATCGGTCCATTTATGGACTGAAACAAGCATCGCGGTCATGGAACCAACGTTTTGATGAGATCATAAAAGAATATGATTTCATTCAAAATGAAGATGATCTTTGTGTATACAAGAAGGTTAGTGGGAGAGCACTTACTTTTATTGTCCTTTATGTTGACGATGTATTGCTTATAGGCAATGACATTCCCATGTTAACATCGGTGAAGGCTTGGCTTTCATTAAAATTCTCCATGAAAGATCTAGGAGAAGCAGCCTATATTCTAGGAATAAAGATCTACCGGGATAGATCTAGAAAGCTGCTTGGACTCTCCCAGAGCACGTACATTGACAAAGTGTTGAAAAGATTCAACATGGATCAGCCCAATAGGGGACTGTTACCAGTGTCACATGGCATCACTCTATCTAAGGACATGTGTCCTAAAACTCAATATGAGAGAAACAACATGAGTCGGATACCGTTCGCCTCAGCAGTCGGATCGATCATGTATGCCATGATATGTACGCGACCTGATGTCTCGTATGCTTTGAGCATGTGTAGTCGTTATCAGGCCGATCCAGGTGATGGTCACTGGATGGCAGTTAAGAACATCATTAAGTATCTTAGACGAACTAAGGATGCCTTCTTAATCTATGGAGATGGAGAACTTGAGGTAACTGGGTATACCGATGCAAGTTTCCAAACTGATAAAGACGACTACAAGTCGCAATCCGGGTACATATTTTGTTTGAATAACGGAGCAGTGAGCTGGAAATCTTCCAAGCAAGATACTGTTGCCGATTCAACAACAGAAGCGGAGTACATTGCTGCAGCCGAAGCAGCAAAGGAAGCAGTTTGGATCCGAAAATTCCTAATTGGATTAGGAGTAGTTCCGTTAGCAGCTGACCCCGTTCCATTGTATTTTGACAATAACGGGGCTATAGCGCAGGCTAAGGAACCGCGGTCTCATCAACGATCTAAGCATGTTCTTCGACATTTCCATCTGATACGTGAGATCATACATCGTGGCGATGTGAAGATCGAGAAGGTCGCATCAGATGACAACATTGTAGATCCGCTGACGAAAGCTATTTCACAGCAGAAGTTTGAGAAACATATACATAGTTCATGTGTTAGATGCTTGAGTGACTGGCTATAGGCCAAGTGGGAGATTGTTAGACAATTATGACCCATAACGTCACTATTTGTAAAAGACATTGTGTTTTGGTACAAAATTAACTATGTAGTAATGAAATTGCCTTTTACCGTTTTGTAATTTATTTACTTTGATTTAGAAATGGTAGAAGTCCTTATGATTAGTTCCGGATTGAGATGATATGAGACAGTATCAATCCATAAAGGTTTAATCATTAAATATCCCTAGCGTAGTATTATCGAGACTGGACATCGATAATGCGGAATAGACTAGTATTGCACTTGTGCGAGTTGTGAAGGCATAACGGCACAGTTCTCATATGTTTAAGTATTGGATACTTAGGCAAGTGTGATAGGAGGTTGTGTTTTACCGATGGTACGGAAAACAGCTTCGCTCTGGATAGACCCCGCAGAATCACGTTGGTAGTATGTATATGTGTCTATGGGAGTCCGCTTCAGGGTAGGTGTATTTGGTCTTAACTTGAGACTTGCATCGCTAGTACTTGCGACAATCGGTAAACTTTCGTTTTGGTCGTCGAGGGCTTTAACAGGTTCTGTGTGCGCCTCTTCTAGGTTTATTGTGAATCGTAGTGTATTGGATGTGATGTCAAGATGGAAGTATCACTTCAGACATATGGAGATGATGATCATGCAGGGATTCAGAACTAGTTCTCTATAGTGTTGCAACCATCGTGATAATATGACAAGGTCATGATTACCCGATTCAAAAAGACTAGTTGCTTGATATCCGATATGTGATTCGTACGTGGCAGACACTATTCCAGCCCCAGGCCTTGCACGTGACATCAGATACTGGATCGCTATACGCAATACGACGTATACTACGCCTGCATAGATTGTATATTCCAGTAAGAATATTTCTGGAGAATTGGGTAGGCACGGTGCTTTGCTAGAAGCCAACCATGTCTTGTAAATCGGTAAGCATGTGGTACGAGGTACTCACTTTATCGGATAGTCCGATAACCGGATTTACTGCCAACATATCCAGAGGTCTCTTGGGTCGCTTCCCAAAGATTCACCGATGACAGTTGACTTACACTAGAATTAATATGGGATTAATTTAGAGAAAGAAAATTAATCTGGGATTAATTGAGGCTTTATTTAATATGGGATTAAATGTGTTCGGAAGAGAGAGAACGCGATTAATTTGGAATTAATCGGTAAAATATATTTAATAGTTAAATTTGATTTTCCTATTTAATTTATTCTTATGGGCTAAAATTAATATATCGGATATATTAATATGAATTGGATTTCATTACGAAATTAAAGTCGGACTTTAATACGAACGAACGAATTATTTTAGAATTAATTCGTAAACGACGTTCGTAATATATTTGCGAGGCATCGTTGTTTAATTAAATTAGATTTAATTATTTAGCGACGAAAGTTCATTTAATTGGATTAAACGGAACCGAGCCGCGGCAAATTTTCGTAGAGACATTTGAATTTTGAATTCAAATGTGGGGCCCACTTCACATGTGTGGTAGTTGGCATTTATTCCTAGCCACCTACCACTCAACCACCTTGTAATGGTTTTGGTAAAACCATTTACCCAACTACCAAGTTTAGGTGAAAATGGTAAAAGTGTTTTACCAAAACTAACTCTCTCTCTCTCATTTTGTAACACATTTACACAAAACAAAAACCCTAGCACTATGGCTTGGGCGTGAGCCTCCATCTTTTTCTTTCATTGATTTTGTGGCAATCTCATGTAAGCTAGCACTTCAAAGATCAACAAAGGTGATAGGGAAACATCTTCAAGAGTTGGAATCAACACTTTAAGCTTGGAACTTGGAGTTCTCTTCTCAAATTTTTAAAAGCTAAAATCCGTTCGTTGTAAGTATTTCCGCAACTTATAATGATCCTAATCACTTGTTTTCATGCTTATTAGATCCTTGGCATGTTCTAGGAACACTAACAGATTCCCAGAACTAGACTGCCTCCTTCCTGTGCAGCTTTTGAAATGATCCTCATTAGTCCAAAATTGCCTCCGCCGTATACTAAGTACATATTCTTTTCAGCTAAGAATCGACCCAATTCCTGTGCTGCTTCTATGTATTGTGGTTTAGTACCAACATTAGTACCACAAAACACACATATATTTTCAACTCGTCTTCTTGAAGCAGCTTCCATGTTTTACTCTAGATGTCTTCAAAAGTGCAATGATGAGTTGAATTTATAATACCTGAAAAGGGTGAGTAAAAATAAAAGCACTAGTACCTGCCAAATGACAATTATTAGTTAAACAGTAAAATAAATCGTGATAGGTCAAAAAGGTCTGGATCTTGTCGGAGAAAATAAAAGAAAACCATAAAATAAATCACAATTATTAGGAAAAGACAAAAAGATATAATATGTATAAGAAAAGTAGCGGCTTGATTGACGTCTATGCGTCAGGGACAAGCTTCCCATCCAATATTCTTATAAATTGGCAAACTGGGTCTTTTTGAGTCAGATTCCCAAGACTTAACTGTTGTCTTTCTTTCCAAAATTGTGCATATAACACGCGAATCTCGTGATGCACACATCCGCTGGGATGCGTCTCAAGAGTTTTAGATATATCATCCAAAGACTCCTTACTCAAGCCATCCCTAATGAAATTAATCTTATCTTCACGGTTATTAGACACCATTCCTAAAGAATAACAACGAGTATTACAAAACATGCGAGCACATTTATAACAAACACACATTCTTTTGGCTCTTCTCTTTTTAGAATATGTACTTCTTCCTAAACCAGGCATATGTGAAATAAAAAGTCAGAAAACTCACCTGCCAATCAGACCTGTGCTTCAATAATCCAACGAATGTTAGTAGGAATACCTTTGATCATCAGTAGTCTCATCCGTTCCAAGCGAGCTTTGTAAATTTTCATCAGAGATTTTTGAGGGAGAGAAGGAAATTGCTTGTAAAGATTTACGAGAGCTTCTTCCATCCTGAAATGACTTAACCTGCGAAAACTAAACACACAAAATGAAATCAAACTAAATCACAATATATACACAAATTTCATGGGTTGCCTCCCAGCTAGCGCTAAGTTTAACGTCGTCAGCTAGACATGACTGCCCGAACGTTATGCTGGATCTGAAAGTGTGACACTTTTTTTTTGTCACTCAATTGATTCTCCCCAATAGTGCTTGACACCCTGACTGTTAACCTTGAATATTTCGTTGGTGTTGGGATCCAGTAACTGAAAAGCGCCATATGGTAAAACCTGAGTGATCACAAATGGACCTGACCACATTGATTTCAACTTTCCAGGGAAAAGTTTCAACCTCGAGTTGTACAACAACACCTGCTGTCTTGGTTCCAACTTTCTGTGCACTATTTTTCGTTCATGCTATTTCTTGGTTTTTCCTTGTATAATCTGGCATTCTCATAAGCTTGTAGGCGAAATTCCTCAAAGTCATTGAGTTTGTGAAGTCTTTTCTCTCCTTTAGCTTATGGATCAAGATTCAATTTCTGCAGTAATCAGTACGCCTTGTGTTCAAGTTCAACTGGCATATGGCACGCTTTCCCAAACACCATTCGATATGGTGACATACCAATGGGTATCTTGTAAGCTGTCTGGTAGGCCCATAATGCGTCATCCAGTTTTGTAGACCAATCCCTCATTGTTGATCCAACGGTTCTCTGCAATATTCTTTTTATCTCTTTGTTTGAAACCTTAACCTGTCCATTTGACTGTGGATGGTAGGCAGTGGCAACCTTATGAGTAACTCCGTATTTAGATAGGATTGCATCGAAGTATCTGTTGCAAAAATGTGTACCACCATCGCTGAAAATTGCCCGAGGTGTTCCGAAGCGAGTGAGAATATTCTTTTTAAGGAATTTAATCACCACTTTTGAATCATTGGATGACAGTGCAATTGCTTCAACCTATTTGGAGAGGTAGTCTACTGCAACCAGTATGTACAGGTTTCCGAATGATGGAACAAAGGGTCCCATAAAATCAATCCCCCACACATCGAATATCTCCACTTCCAGAATATTTTGCAACGGTCCTTCATTTCTCCTCGAAATATTCCCCGTTCTTTGGCACCTGTCACATTGAAGAGCAAAAAGATAAGCATCTTTAAAAAGAGTGGGCCAGAACAAACCTGATTGTAGAACCTTGGCTGCAGTTTTGTTCCCGCTGAAGTGTCCGCCATATGGTGATGAATGACAGTGCTGCAAAACACTGTTGACCTTCTCTTATAGAACACACCGTCTCAATAATTGATCAGCACAATGTTTGAACAGGTACGGCTCATCCCAGACATAGTGCTTGACTTCTTCGAAGAACTTCTTTCTTGGCTGAGTTGTCCACTCCAACGGCCATTTTCCTGACACTATGTAGTTGACATAGTCAGCGTACCAAGGGACTTCATGTTGTTTCATGGAAAACAACTGTTCATCTGGAAAAGTTTCTTTGATTGTCAGTTCTTTGCTAGCTGTTTCACCATTTTTGAGCCTCGATAAATAATCTACCACTTGGTTTTCTGTCCATTTCCTATCTCGAATCTCCACATCAAATTCTTGGAGAAGAAGTATCCAACGGATCAATCTGGGTTTGGCATCTTTCTTCGCGATCAGATATTTGATTGCTGAATGATCTGTGTAGACCACCACTTTGGGACCCAACAGATAAGAGCAGAATTTGTCAAAAGTAAACACAACTGCAAGCAACTCCTTTTCAGTGGTTGTGTAGTTGAGTTGAGCATCATTCAGAGTTCTATTGGAGTAGTAAATGGCATGGAAAATCTTTGCTTTGCGTTGTCCCAAAACTACACCTACAGCAAAATCACTAGCATCGTACATCACCACAAATGGAAGGGTCAAGTATGGTGCTACAATGATGGGAGCAGAAATAAGCTTATGTTTCAGGATCTCAAAAGCTTCCTGGCATTCTTTGGTGAATTTGAAAGGCACGTCCTTCTCCAGAAGATTGCACAGAGGTTTAGCAATATTGGAAAAGTCTTTGATAAATCTCCTGTAAAAACCCGCGTGTCCGAGAAAGCTCTGAATCCCTTTGACAGATGTTGGTGAAGGTAATTTTCAATTGTTTCAATCTTTGCTTTGTCTACCTTGATTCCCTTTTGTGAGATCCGGTATCCAAGGACGATGCCTTCCTGCACCATGAAGTGGCATTTCTCCCAGTTGAGTGCCAAGTTTGTATATTCGCACCTTTGTAGCACATGTTCCAGATTTTGCAAGCAATGGTCGAAAGAGTCTCCAAACACAGAAAAATCATCCATAAACACCTCCATACTCTGCTCCAGCATGTCTGAGAAGATAGCCATCATGCAATGCTGAAATGTGGCAGGGGCATTACATAGTCAAAATGGCATCCTGCGAAAAGCAAAAGTTCCATAGGGACATGTAAATGTGGTTTTATCCTGGTCTTATAGGGCGTTGGCAATCTGATTGTACCCTGAGTATCCATCTAGAAAGTAATAGAACTCATGTCCCGCTAATCTGTCCAGCATCTGGTCAATGAATGGCAGTGGAAAATGGTCATTCCTTATTACTTTGTTCAGCTTTCGGTAGTCCATGCATACTCTCCATCCAGTCATTGTTCTTGTTGGAATCAACTCATTCTTTTCATTTGTGACTACAATAATTCCTCATTTCTTTGGCACACACTGCATATGACTCATCCATCTGCTGTCTGAGATGGGGTAAATGATGCCAGCATCCAACTATTTGATAATTTCTTTCTTCACGACTTCCTTCATGATTGGATTGAGTCTCCGTTGATGTTCCACTATGGGTTTGTATTCATCGTTCATCAGAATCTTATGCATTCAAAATGATGGACTAATACCTCGGATGTTTGCTATAGTCCAGCCAATGTCTCTCTTGTGTTCTCGTAACACTCTCAATAATTTTTCTTCATGTTCCAATGTTAACGAAGAAGAAATAATTACAGGTAATTCAGAAGAGTTTCCAAGAAATACATACCTGAGATAGCTCGGAAGTAACTTCAACTCCAACTGCGGTGGTTCTTCAATTGATAGCTTGATTCGATCTTTATTTGGGAGTTCCAGGCTTTCGACTGGTGGTTCTGATTTGAAGCGGAATGGCTTGTCCAGATAGTTGATACATTCCAGAATTTCAGCATCTATCTTGCTATCAGTCATGTTGGTGATGCAAGCTTCAAGTTTGTCCATGGGAATTGTATCAGTATCTTGGATGATAATATCAACAACATCAATTCTGAAATATTCCTCTTCATTTTCATCACTCGGAAATTTCATGGCTTTGAAAACATTGAAGGTAACTTCTTGGTCCTGAACTTTCATGGTTAGTTCTCATTTTTGCACATCAATCATAGTTCTACATGTAGCTAAGAATGGTCTTCCAAGAATGATAGAAACATCTTTGTATTCTTCCATGTCAAGGATGATGAAATCTGCTGGGAGACTGAGTTTGTCAACTTTGACCAGCACATCTTCAACCACACCTCTCGGAAATGCGAGCATTCTATCAGCAAGTTGCAAATAGACTGAGGTAGACATTGCTTCTCCAATTTATAGTTTCCTGTAAATAGAAAAAAGGCATTAAATTATCACTTGCACCTAAATCACATAAAGCCTTATCGATATAATGTTCTCCAATGGTGCATGGGACAGTGAAACTGCTAGGATCTTTCAATTTCGGGGGAAGTTTCCTCTGAATGATAGCGCTGCATTCTTCCGTCAATGCTACTGTCTCGTAATCTCCCAATCTCCGTTTTCGTGAGAGAATGTCTTTCATGAATTTGACATAGCTGGGCATTTCTTCCAAAGCTTCTGCAAATGG
The DNA here is from genome assembly GCA_019454045.1 of Zanthoxylum bungeanum. Lineage (NCBI taxonomy): Eukaryota > Viridiplantae > Streptophyta > Magnoliopsida > Sapindales > Rutaceae > Zanthoxylum > Zanthoxylum bungeanum. Next base: position 21,491 of record SKCR01044598.1, on the reverse strand, counting down.
AATGTTGATGTGCAGCTTTTTGAACACCTCCAAGAATCGAGCAAACTGCTTGTCCAATTTATTTTTCTAAAGACGTTGAGGAAAATGTGGAGGTGAAGTGATTTGATCTTTTTTTTCCTTTACTTCTTTTTCCTCCATCTGTGGAACTACATCTTTTGGAACTTCTTCAATGGTTGCCTTCAACTTCTTCAGCCCCGAGCCGATGGCACACAGAGGCCTCGACGGAACGAATCGAGCCCCGAGCCGAATAAACCATAAAGCCTCAGCGGAACGAATCCAGCCCCGAGTCGATGGCACACAAAGGCCTTGGCGGAACGAATCCAGCCCCAAGCCGATGGCACACAGAGGCCTTGGCGGAACAAATCCAGCCCCGAGCCGAATAAAAAGTCGAAATATTGCACGGGCGTCCCCTTTCCACGATTCGGTAAAAATCAAAACAAGAGTAAGACAAGACGAAAACAGTGGAAGTGACTTAGCATATACTCCGAGGTTGCGTCCTACCTGGTGCCTCCAAAACATAATTCTAAACCTTACAATTCAGTGTCCCGGTAAGCCGCGATATGGATCGGTGAGCGGCCGAGACCCTAAGGGCAAATGACCTCCTCATGCTGGGCGGCTCTAGATCCTGCATACGCCACAAGGGCACAGACCTCCCAGTGCCATGCTTCTCCTGATCCAAGCGGTCAAGCTAAACCTACTGGAACACACTCCCCGCAGTCGTCTTCCCTAAACCGGTTAGGAAGATTGCTTCACGGGGGAGCTCCTTCCCTGCAGTCGCCATCCCAGGGTGATACTGTTGGGGGAAAATCAGGGAGGCGCAGCGGAAGGAGCGCTGTTCGGGCGAAATCGAAGTTTAAAATTTTAAACTTACGAATAAATTATTTAATATCAAATATTAATAATTCATTCATTTTAACCTAAACATATTTATTCGATATCATATAACGACAAATAATATAGAAACAACACGAAATATTTGCGAAAATATTTTTCCGCAAAATAGTATAAAATGCGTTTTCGGCTGATGATGAGTGGTAAATCTATCACTATTTCCCACTCATTTAAACCTATATTTGTATAGTTTATTGAGTTTTGTGAATGTTTGATGTGTTTTGTGTTATTTTGTAGATAAATAAAGTTGGGAAAGCATTGGAAGCAATTTGGGGCCAAAATAGAGAAAAAATGACAACATGGAAATTCAGTAATTTGGTCGCGTCGCGACGCCAGGACCCTACGCGTCGCGACGTCTAACGTGCGCCGGACATGCTAACGTGCGCCGAGGGACACGTGTCAGAATATGAGAAATTGGACTTGCTAACGTGCACCGTGCCACGTGTCATCATCACAGAAGATCAGCTAAAATGCGCCGTATGCCACGTGTCGAAATCTCATTGGACCAAAGCAAGCGCGTGCCATGTGTCGAGTTGTCATTGGACCGAATCACCGGCGAATCACATGCTGCCACGTGTTAATCTCTCATTGGACCAATCCTAAACGCGTGCCACGTGTCAGATGATCATTGGACCGAAAGCTCAGCCAATCACCGTGTGCACGTGTCATCTTCTCATTGCACCACCTTTACCGCGTGACACGTGTCATCACCAGATTCTGCCGACAATGCACGTGGTCAAAAGCCGCGTTGACTGAAAACGCGTTCTGGCGTCGCGACGCCAAGCACTTCAGCGTCGCGAAGCCAGAAGCCGAAACTGCCTATAAATTCAGCTCCTATTCACTTCATTTGGTGTGCTTTCCTTGGGATTTTTTCCCTGATTTCATAGGAAGCATCTAGTTTTGTAATAATAAAATTATGTATTTTTATTTTTAGTTTTTATTACTGCTTTTTATTTATTTACTTTATGTTTTGTAGTTAATTTACCGCTGGGGTAAAATGTGAAACCTTTAATATAATTATTTAGGTAAATCTCACTTAATTATAATATTTAAATTATAATTTAACCGGATTAATTAATGTCAGACTTTATTACCGCCTATATGGCTGGTTTAAATATAAATTACCCTACCGCCTATATGGCTGATCTTTATGTGACAGATAATTACCGCCTATATGGCTGGTGTAATTGGACTAAATGGATTACCGCCTATATGGCTGGTTTTAAATGTTTAATATTATTAATTCCTGAGAAAGCAGAATATAAAATAATTTATATATTATAATAAGTGAGATTCCTAGATAAGAAATATTAATTGTGGATCCTCTAACCCCCAGCATTTTATTTTATTCTAGGGAAGTGATGAAACACAATATCCACACTTAATAATTGATTTTCTTTTTATGGGTAGTTCTTTAGTTTGTTTATTAAGTCTTAAGATTAATGCTTCTTGTTGTCTGATCACCAATAAGATTGATTTGGTAAATTTAAAATGAACTAGTCATAGGGATTTTAGGTTTCAGCCTTAGATTCAATAGCTCACGATCTTCATTGAGGATAAATAACCCTTTAATAGATTTCCTTACAGTACCTGTCAGACGCAAATACCCAGTTGACATAGGAATATGGTTCAATTGGGTTATACTGGGTATTTGCGTCTGACCATCGGAAGAGGCTTTTGCATATTTTCATGTTCCAGGTTAGCAGACTGAATTAATACACATAAGTAAGAGAATTGATTCATCCTTTCAACAGTATTGTGTGGAGTCACGACCCTAGACCTTTTAGTCTTATCTTTTATTTTCCTTAGTATTTTCTTTTGTTAATTTTATTTTATTTTTATTAAGCAATTCCACATTCAACCAACCAAAACAATCAATTACCTTCCTTCTCCCTTTAATTAGATATTTATAAATAAATAGATTCAACAATTAATAACAACAGTAGGAATTAAGTCCTCGTGTGATCGATATTTTTATACTACTTGAACGATATGTGCGCTTGCGTTATACGCGTGTGTTTGCACCGTCAGCCGAACCGACCGACCAATGCTCATAGGGACTGCCCAGGTCAGCCGCAAAAATATTTGGACAGTTCGTGGGCTGCCCGAACAGTGCCCAGTTCACTGTTTGGGTAGCCGTTTTTCACCGTTTTCACGTATTTTCACTCTGAAATAATTTCCGATAAATATTTCTCTTGGGAAATTAAAATAAACCAATTTATTCTAATTACTCAATTAATAAAAATTGAATTTTTATTTGAAAAATCAGATTTATCATTAATTGCTATGAGACCCCTATACTTTGTAAATTAATCATTTTGGTGCTTAATTATATAAATTACATATTTAATTGATTCCAAATCAATCCCAAAATAATTTTTACAATTTTGCAACACAAACCAGAAACTTTCCAGAATTTCAGAAATTGCCCAGAATATTTACAGAATTTACGAAACAGCCCCTGAACTTTTCATTAATGGTAATTTGGCCCAATTTGTTCAAAACACATCAAGATCAAATCCAATCAATCCCAAATTTGACATAAATCAAATATACATCAAATTATAGCATATATATGAAAAGCCCCAAAATTTGAGTGGGTTAAGAACCCTAATTTCAAAAATTATTCAAATTGAAATTTACATTAAATTGACAAAATTCAATACTTTAATCATTCAATTACCACACCAATCAAGTCTCACCATCATGAAACAACTCAAGAACAATTCTAGGTCATTTATGAATGGCTAAGCAACTCTAGAATGGCAACATAACCATCAAATGGTTTAAAGTATGCTTATGAACTAATTTCATGCAAACTTTAATTATCATACATGCTCATCTTTCAAACAAGTTTAAAACCATTAAATCACAAACTAAAAGAGTAGAGACAACATCCTAGCAACACATGTTGAAGCTAAGCATGATAGAAACAATTTCTTAGTTGGAAAGTTTAAGAAAAACTTACAAAATCCAAGTATTTTTCAAGCATTTCTTATTGTTTTCAACTTTGCTCTCAACTCTCTTTGTTATATTTTTGGTAACTTGTTGTTTGTGATGGAAATGAAAAACAAAACAATTTTGTTAAATAAATTTTACTATGGCCGAAATTCAAGGAAAAAGAAATAACAATTATTTAATTTTGTTTGATTTCTATTAGTCCACCTTTTGGAAAATTAAAGTTAACACTTTAACTTTAATAAAGCAAATCAAAATTTGTTCCAATGGAAACTTGCCATAATAAAGCATAAATCATTATTTAAGATATTTGTAATATTAATTAATAATTATTTAATAATTAAATAATTAAATAATAAATATAAATATCTTAAATATATGAATTATATTTACAGTAAATATCTCAAATACATATATTAATGATATATGTAAAATATCACAATTTGATATTTAATTAATGTGTATTTTTAATAATATCAAATATTAAATATAAATACACTTTAATTCGGGAATGACTGTTAGGTCCCGATTGCATGTATTTTTAGTTTAACCATTAAACGAGTTATAAATAATTAATTTTACTCATAACAGTTGCCCTAGTGCTCTACAAGTATATTTCATTAGTGAGAACTCCCTAGATTCAGACATATCCGACACGAAATCCAATTTCGTGTCCATAATTCACCTACCCGTAAATTATTACGACCACGGATAAACTCGCTGAATCATACAGGTCGAGGTCACTGCATATGTATAATCCCTCCGTCATATGTATCCGGATTATCCCAGAGATATAGATGAAAACGTCAAATCTCTATGAGAATAATCTTGTCGACGTATCAATTAGCAATCTTTATATAACATTCAGAACACACTTCTGAAGTATACTATGGCCATAGATTTAACAGATTGCTAATCACAAATGGACTACCTATGCTCTGTACACAGAACTGACGGATCCTTTCTTGATACTCACAGGATATCATGAGCATGAGTCCACACCCAACGAACAGGCGGATGTCTGATCTAAATAGATCGGTGACGTGACTGCCATCTCAGTGTGGAGGATAACTCATATACCCACAGTGGTATCTCAAGTCAAAGAATCACTATGCTACTCAACCTGAGAAGATTCCTATTGACGTTGGTGTACCATCTATTAGGAAATCTTCGGTGAGTCATTCAGTGTTTATCAAATAAACACATACATGTCTATACGAGTCTCCCAAGACTCATGGCTCATTGGGATAAACCATCGGACCAAGTCCGATATACGATATGTACTGGTCTCAGCGGATTTTACTAACTGACTCGTGTCAGTAAATCTTGACCAGGAACTTAATTTAAGGATATACAACTTATAGTGACACTTCCCAATGTCAATTACAAACTATGTTGTAACTGTGCACTACGTTGTAAATCCTGTGGTTTTTGTCTAATATATATACATATCACTAAACTAGATTTAGTTTCAATCTAATCGATCTAATCGAAATTAGATCGAATACGTATATAATAGACAAATGGTGCTACCATTTAAATTAGTATTATTATGGAAAAAAGTATTGCTCGTATTCATGAATCGGACATAAATACGATCCGAATTGGCGCTCTGAGCACCAACCCTAACAATTTCTCCCACTTGCTCCAGTGCCAATCCATGGTATCATATACACATCCCAATGTGTATCACATACTCATAGCCCTCAAGAACTCACCTAGCGCTCAAGAGGTAGGTAACAACAAGTAAGCCCGCTCCGACATAATGAGTTTATCCAACAAACACAATCATTTTCCTTAGCAAACATCATTCATATTTTTGTAGAAACTAAGTTCTACATCAATATGACTCTTATGCCATATCAACATTGTGCTTCAGCTACTAAGTTGTTTAAGTATTTACGGATAAAATCCAAAATACTATGTAGATAACCGCAAACACAACACCAATAATAAACTTCTAATCTACGAGGTCACTATGCAACTTCATAAGTCAATACTTCATAAGTTGCAACTAATTCCACTCATAAAGTAGAATCATCTATGACACTCTTACTACATCTTTTCTAACTCTTTATGACGTAGACTGTCTAACGTCATAATTAGACTCAAAACTATTCTGACTCTAATAGTTGCAGATTTATTCTCCATTAATAAGAAACTCGTTCTTAATATCTGAAAGATGATAAAAGAACATGTTTCAATACCCATCTTATGGTCTAAAGGATATCAAAACCAACAGATCTTAAGTTATTCAATCAATGTGACTAGAGACAATTTTCCTCAGAATTTACAATAGATTAATGAGTATAACGTTTCTCACCGTCATACTATAAAGGTCAAACCTTTTATAAGCTCACTTTATTTTTGCTGCGTAAACCATTTGCACATTTTATGAACGGTTCATAATAAACGCTCAATCAAGTTCCAAAATTGATCGTAATAAGCTATGAACAATCTTAGATCAATGGTCTAATTTCTGGATTCGATATCATATATCGCTCCCACTATAAGTTATAGGATAATTTTATTCGATAAGAAAACAACAGAACCATTAAGTATCAAATACTTAGCGAATGATTCTGACATCCTGTAACACTTATATGGAAGTAATAAAAGGGTGTTTTCATCTTAATAATTATGTAGTTCCATTTATAGTTTATCACCGTATTTGACTTCAATAAGTCAAGTCTTTTCTACAATAGTCAACATCCAATGTTACACACTAAGTAATAAATAATTTTATTACTCGGGATTTTAGAAAAGATATTCTATTAAATAAAATACAATATTCTATTAAATAGAATAAATGATAAACTTATACTTACCTCCAAGGTGCAAGTACTTTTGATTATATAACCATTATACAAAAGAAAGATTCAAATCTCAAATATTTCAAGATTCGAATTTTCTACTTATACATATCAGATATGTAAATGTAGAAACAAATGGAACATTAATTAAAATGATGAGTTAGTGTTACTGGAGCATAACCCCAAGAGTATTGAAACCAATTTGGTAACTCTCAATATCAAAAGAATCAAATTGCATAAGATTCGATTTCTTCCACTAACCAATTCCATCAATATGGAATCGTGGAAGAATAATATTGATGTAAGAATTATATTATTTGAATAACCTTAAAACAAATTGCCATAAATTCATATGTTTGATCGTATCAAACATCTTTGAACAATTCAAAGACTCGGGACGAAATTTAAAGATACAATTTTCAAAACTTCAGATCGAATATCTTTGAACCAGTCAAAATATTCTATCCGCGTTTCATCAGAAACACGTAACTAAGTCATGAAAGTTCATTGACTAAGTTACGAAGTAAAGAAAACTACCTTAAGCAATTTACAATTCATTAAATTACATACATCCAATGTATCTATTTAATAAATTTTCTGTTCCAATGACAGTCATTGGTTAAATGAGATTTAGTCACCTTCCTAAATACAATATTCGTTGAATGGATAAAGATATGTGGTGTGATCTCATATCAGACCATCCTTTACCATATGGAATAAGCATCCAATACTTAAGTGATAAAATTTCATATAATAATGTTCTAAGTTATTTACTTAACCGAATATTTTTCTTAATGTTTATCTATTCGTTAATGACACTACTAGTCGTTTTAAAATATGTAACAACTATTTACAAAGAACAAGTAACTATTAAATGGTCACAAGTTCTGATATCAAATATCGAAACAATCATTCAACTATATTTTAAATAACTAAACGAGAGATCTGATATCCAATATCTACAGTTTTCGTATTATGAAAATCAATATTTTCAATACACAATTATATGTATCTTCTTTCTTTAGCTTTATTATTTACTTTTCAAATTATTTACAACATTTGCAAATAATCGAAAAACAAATAGTGTCTGACACGTGACCTCTGAATGTCACTAAAGCCAAGAAATGTCATTATTATATAAACAAATACCTAATGGGGTTTTCTTAATGCTAGTGAAGAATCTTGACACATGAACCAATTCATGTCAATCTTTACTGCATAAGAAACTATTCTGTCTATAAGGATTATATCATTATCTATTCTAATCTAGAACCTATTCTAGAAATCTGCAACCATAATTGAAGTCATAAAACATATATAATATGCATGCAGTAGATAAAAGTTTAATTCTATCAAACTAATAGAATAAGGAACAACATAAGCGACAATTTACATAATATTACACACCACATAAGTTAAGGATTTTTAACCTAGCAGTGCCTCCACTACTTTACGTAATACCGTAATCCCCAATGGAAACGAGAATTCAATAATTAAATGGAATTCCATAATGGGAAGTGGACCCCATGAATATATTTCGACTCACAGCTTTGGCACGTTCTCGCCTACGTATATTCATTAGGTAGACAACTCATTGTCAATCACACTCACTGTGACTCCTGGGTTTGGTCCTGATCGTTTCTCGTTATGACAGCTTTGGCACGTTCACAAGGAGGCGTATCAAGGTTAAACTTGTCAATGACAAACTCAAGCTACCGATGTAGTCCTGACAGCTTTGGCACATTTAGGATTTCCACTTTCAGTTGAATTTTTCTCTTATCATATAAGTTCTACAGGCGTAAATGAAATACCTTCAACCATGACTGCACAGCTTTGGCACGTTACAACCATAGAATCATGAAAACATTTACATCCGTATTGACAAGGCGGACGAAGAAACAAGTATTCCTAATACTAGTCACTTTCTCACAACCTTATTTAAATCGGGGATTTTCCAACAAAAGATGCTATTACTTTATTTAATCAAATTAAATAAACACATGCATGTATTTAGTAATGATTAAACTAAACATTGAATTAAAGGGCTAATCATATTGGGTGTCCAGGATCAGACTCGCTCTGATACCATTTTTGTTGGGGTCAAATCAGGGAGGCGCAGCGGAAGGAGCGCTGTTCGGGTGAAATCGAAGTTTAAAATTTTAAACTTACGAATAAATTATTTAATATCAAATATTAATAATTCATTCATATTTCACCTAAACATATTTATTCGATATCATATAACGACATAAATAATATAGAAACAACGCGAAACATTTGCGAAAATATTTTTCCGCAAAATGGCATAAAATGTGTTTTCGGCCAAACCGACCGACCAATGCTCATGGGGACTGCCCAAGTCAGCCCCAAAAATATTTGGACAGTTCGTGGACTGCCCGAACAATGCCCAGTTTACTGTTTGGGTAGCCGTTACTCGGTAACGCCGTTTTTCACCGTTTTCGCGTATTTTCACTCCGAAATAATTTCCGATAAATATTTCTCTTGGGAAATTAAAATAAACCAATTTATTCTAATTAATCAATTAATAAAAATTGAATTTTTATCTGAAAAATCAGATTTATCATTAATTGCTATAAGACCCCTATACTTTGTAAATTAATCATTTTGGTGCTTAATTATGTGAATTACATATTTAATTGATTCCAAATCAATCCCAAAATAATTTTTACAATTTTGCAACACAAACTAGAAACTTTCCAGAATTTCAGAAATTGCCCAGAATATTTCCAGAATTTACGAAACAGCCCCTGAATTTTTCATTAATTGTAATTTGGCCCAATTTGTTCAAAACACATCAAGATCAAATCCAATCAATCCCAAATTTGACATACATCAAATATACATCACATTATAACATATATATGAAAAGAACCAAAATTTGAGTGGGTTAAGAACCCTAATTTCAGAAATTATTCAAATTGGACAATTTACATTAAATTGACAAAATTCAATACTTTAATCATTCAATTACCACACCAATCAAGTCTCACCATCATGAAACAACTCAAGAACAATTCTAGGTCATTTATGAATGGCTAAGAAACTCTAGAATGGCAACATAACCATCAAATGGTTTAAAGTATGCTTATGAACTAATTTCATGCAAACTTTAATTATCATACATGCTCATCTTTCAAACAAGTTTAAAACCATTAAATCACAAACTAAAAGAGTAGAGACAACATCCTAGCAACACATGTTGAAGCTAATCATGATATAAATAATTTCTTAGTTGGAAAGTTTAAGAAAAACTTACAAAATCCAAGTATTTTTCAAGATTTTCTTCTTGTTTTCAACTTTGCTCTCAACTCTCTTTGTTATATTTTTGGTAACTTGTTGTTTGTGATGGAAATGAAAAACAAAACAATTTTGTTAATCAAATTTTACTATGGCCGAAATTCAAGGAAAAAAGAAATAACAATTATTTAATTTTGTTTGATTTCTATTAGTCCACCTTTTGGAAAATTAAAGTTAGCACTTTAACTTTAATAAAGCAAATCAAAATTTGTTCCAATGGAAACTTGCCATAATTAAGCATAAATCATTATTTAAGATATTTGTAATATATTTAATTAATTATTTAACAATTAAATAATTAAATAATAAATATAAATATCTCAAATATATGTATTATATTTACATTAAATATCTCAAATACATATATTAATGATGTATGTAAAATATCACAATTTGATATTTAATTAATGCGTATTTTAATAATGTCAAATATTAAATATAAATACACATTAATTCGGGAATGGCCGTTAGGTCATGATTGCATGTATTTTTTGTTTAACCATTAAACGAGTTATAAATAATCAGTATTATTCATAACAGTTGCCCTAGTGCTCTACGAGTATATTTCATTAGTGAGACACTCTAGATTAAGGCATATCCGTCACGAAATCTAATTTCGTGTCCATAATTCACCAATCCGTAAATTATGACGACCACAGATAAACTTGCTGAATCATACAGGTCGAGGTCACTGCATACGTATAATCCCTCCGTCACATGTATCCGGATTATCCCAGAGTTTAGATGAAAACGTCAAATATCTATGAGAATAATCTCGTCGACGTATCAATTAGCAATCTCTAAATAACATTCAGAACTCACTTCTGAAGTATACTATGACCATAGATTTAACAGATTGCTAATCACAAATGGATTACCTATGCTCTGTACACAGAACTGACGGATCCTTTCTTGATACTCACAGGATATCATGAGCATGAGTCCACACCCAACGAACAGGCGGAGATCTGATCTAAATAGATCGGTGACGTGACTGCCATCTGAGTGTGGAGGATAACTCATATATCCACAGTGGTATCTCAAGTCAAAGAATCACTATGCTCTTAACCCGAGAAGATTCATATTAATATTGGTGTACCATCTATTAGGAAATATTCGGTGAGTCGTTCAGTGTTTATCAAATAAACACTTACACGTCTATACGAGTCTCCCAAGACTCATGGTTCATTGGGATAAACCATCGGACCAAGTCCGATATACGATATGTACTGGTCTCAACGGATTTTACTAACCGACCCGTGTCAGTAAATCTTGACCAGGAACTTAATTTAAGGATATACAACTTATAGTGACACTTCCCAATGTCAATTACAAACTATGTTGTAACTGCGCACTATGTTGTAAAACCTGGGGCTTTTGTCTAATATATATATATCACTAAACCAGATTTAGTTTCTATCTAATCGATCTAATCAAAATTAGATCGAATACGTATATAATAGACAAGTGGTGCTACTATTTAAATTAGAATTATTATGGAAAAATGTATTGCTCGTAATCATGAATCGGACATAAATACGATCCGGATTGGCGCTTTGAGCACCAACCCTAACAGATACTGCTGACTCGGTTAGGCAGATTGCTTCACGGGGGAACTCCCTCCCTGCTGTCGCCATCCCGAGGTGTTGCTGCCGACTTGGTTAGGCAGATTACTTCACGAGGGAACTCCCTCCCCACGGTCGCCATCCAGAGGTGTTGCTGCTGACTCGGTTAGGCAGATTGCTTCATGAGGGAGCTCCCTCCCCGCGGTCGCCATCCCGAGGTGTTGCTACCAACTCGGTTAGGCAGATTACTTCACGGGGGAACTCTCTCCCAGCGGTTGCCTGTTGGTTTCTAATTAGGTCCCAAGATCATCAAACAAGCATGAATAATGTGTGAAAACAAATCGAAGAAGTTGCGGAATACTCACATCGATCGGTTGAGATGATTTGGTGAAGAACAAAATTTATTTTCACCTCCAAAAACGCCACTGCAGTGACCAGTCCACTGCCTCCCGTTTTTCAGTTTTGGTTCACTTTTTGAGCTTCGAATCTTCGTCGTTTGATTCCCGGCTCGTGGGTGAGTTTCCCTAACACCTTCGTATGCCTCTAAGGAGTGTGCTAGCACTTGGATTTTGCCACAAAATCACAAAATAATCCTCCATTTTCACGCCCATGAACTGCTGGACAGAGGAGAAAAATACAGCCCCTTGGGCGTGTATTGAGAGAGAGAATGATGAAGAAAGAATGGTGTGTTAGGTTTTACAAAAGTGTAAAACAATCTTTATATATTTTACAAAAATATATATATGATTTACCATTTATTTTTCCTTTCAAAAAGTCAAGGTAAATCTTTCCACCAACTAATCACTATTGCAACAACTTCTATCACTCAAAGTGACAAGTTGCTTTCAATCAATCAATCACATCAATCAATCAAATGTCACATCACTCAAAGTGACATGTGATTTGATGCTTGATGCGACTAATGATTTGACGCTTGATGTGACTTGCGTGCCGCACTCGAATTCGAAATGCGAATGCGTTCGCAATCACTCTCAGGCTCAGGTTCGCTTATTCCCAATTAGCGAATTTTCCGTCGCGTCGTAATTAAATGATTACGCCTAGCGAAATCACTATTCACGTCGCTAACGAATTAATTCCAAATTAACTCGTTCGCCCGAATTAAAATCCAATTTTAATTCTGCGTCGAAATCCAATTTTGTTTAATATATCGAATATATTAATTTAGCCGATTAATTCCAAATTAACCGTTTTCTCTCTTTAGACGATATTTTATCCCATATAAAATATCTCCGTAATTAATCCCAGATTGATTTTCTCTCTCATCGAATTAATCCCATATTAATTAAAGTGCGAGTCATACATCATTGGTGAATCATTAGGAAGCGACCCATGAGATCCCCGGATATGTTGGCAGTAAATACGGTCGTCGGACTATCCGAACACGTAAGTACCTCGTACTACATTTATACCGATTTACGAGACAAGGTTGGCCTCTAGCAAGGCGCCATGCCTACCCAATTGTCCAGAAAAATTCTTACAGGAATAAAGGATCTGTATTAGGTGTAGTATGCATCGTATATTGTATGTCGATCCAATATCTGATGGTCACGTGCTAGGCCTAGGGCTAGAGTTGTGTCTGCCCCGTACGAAGCACATGTCGGATGTCTGGTAACTAGTCTCTATAATCGGATATACATGACCTAGTCATAATATCCCAATGGCCGCGCAGCACTTAAGAGCACTAATACCTTATCCTACGTGACATCATCTCCACTATGACTGGAGTGATACTTCCGTCTTGACATCACACCCAATACTCTACGATTCTCAATATACGCAGCATTGGCGTACACAGAACCGGTTAAAGCCCTGGACGACCTCAACTAGAGTGTATCGATTATCGTAAGTATTAGCGGTGCAAGTCTCAGGTTAAGACCAAATACACCTACCCTGATTTCGGACTCCCATAGACATACAGTCATACTACCAATGGGATTCCGATGGGGTCTATCCAGAGCGAAGCTGTTTCCCATACCATCGGTGAAACACAACCTCCTACTACACTTGCATGAGTATCCTATACCCAAATATATGATAACTATGTTGTTGTGCCCTCACAAACGCACACAAGTGCAATACTAGTCTTTTACGTATTTATCGATGTCCAATCTCGATAATACTCTGACTAGGGATATTTAATGATTTATCCTTCGTGGACTGATACTGTCTCATATCATTCTCCGTCCAGGAACAAATCATAGGGTCCTCTCATCATTTATATATCTAGGTGATCTAATCACAAATGATAAGAGTGCAATCTCCTTTGTCACATAGTTAATTTGTATAACAACACCATGATCTGTACAAATAGTGACGCTATGGGTCATAATTGTCCAACATTGCCATCCTGAGATGTCCCTAAAAAATATAAGTCATGAGTTAGTTACACTCCGGCCTCGGGAGTCTGACACTGCCACATGGAGTTCGCGTGCTTCCCACATGTACTTAATCCCTTGAAGCGATCTGAATCCACTTAAAATGAAAGGAGCCTGGTCAGCGCACTTCCACCCGAGGGTTTGATAATGACACTGGTGTTTGGCGTGCCATGAGTTTGGTGCCTTTCCTGACCACTGATCACCCCTTCGCATCGAGTACGTCCCAAAAATAATGAAAATAACTTTCGCGTTTAAATAACAAACAAGCAAGATAGACAACTTTCTTAAAAAAAGGAGAGTTTTATTCATATTTAAAGGACCTGCTGCCCTTCTTACAACTCTATGTGGGACATTTTAAGAGTGGCTTTTACAATGCTTTCTTCTGTTCCTTGTTTTACGGTTCGACCATATCCTCCAAACCAAGCTCCGAGAACTCCCGATGCGTATGTCGTACTTGTAAACTCCACTGGCACCGGAAAATTGTTTTTCGCATCAGGGCCTTTGCAGATCCTCCGTGTCTGATCTTGCTTCCAGGATATGCCGACAAGATTCCCCTGCACCGAGCCCTCCAAAGGCATCCTTTAACCATGCATTTTCCCAGGATCTTGCATATCACGAGAAAATATTGGAGCCTAGTCGAGGTCTTCAGTCTTTGCTCATTGTGGATCTGCCGCGTACTTTTTATAGCCTTTCTTCTCGTTCGGGGAGACCACCACACCAATTGAGGGGGGCTTGAGGGACGTCATCCCATGCCCTTGGCTGACTCGCTCCCAGTTGGATCCTGGAGCACTACCGATCTGTAGAACTGAGGACTCTTACAGGCCGCGCAAGCGTAGCACCTTCCCCTAGAGGAACTTGGTCAGCCGCTGCCAATGGACGTCTCCCATCCGCAATATTATATTCCATTCCACAACTTAACCTGGGTGAATAGCCGTTGGCTAACCTTTTTACATTTAATTCCACAACTCATCAAGAAAAGGCTTATGTTGCTGATAACCCCTTTTCCATACAAATCTTTTCTTTTTCCGGTTCTGATCTGCTTCTTTTTGTTCCTTCCCCCTTCCATCCATTCTGTTGTTGAACTATTTACCAACCTATGGTCTCCACCTTCCACCATCGTCCTACTACGACAATTGCTTTTTGTTGAATCTCCACAGACGGCGCCAACTGTTGATGGTTGATTTTCGTCTCAGGGGCAATAAGGGAATACCGCTCCCGGGATAACCTTCATTCAACAGTGAATTTATTTGGTTATGGGAAACCAAAAGCAAACTTAGTGGAAGGTGGAAAAACACACAGATTGGCACAGAGTATTAACGTGGTTTGGCGGATTGAATCCAGCCTATGTCCAATGGCACAAAAAAGATGGGTGTTTTATTTTTGAAAAGTGCTCGGCCGACCTGTTTTGTGATCGGTCAGTGTGGAAACCGAGCTGTTTGTGTTTACAGAATAGTTCTCTCTAGCTATTTTTAGTGATTAGTTTACTAACAAATCAACCAACCCTTACAATGTATTTCCCCTTCTATTTATACTAAAAAAGAGGCGGTTTTATGCCTCTTCTAGATGATACTACCCATGTGTACTCATTAATGGAATCCCTTCCCCCAAGGCGACTTGGCCGAATATATCTTATTTCCATCATCACCATGTCCCATCATCTTATCCCATAAGGATGGTGTCCCATCAACTTATCCTATAAGAATGAGGCGGTGGAAAATATCTCGCCATCTGCTCGGCCTTCATGAGGTCGATCATAATGGCCCTCTGAATTGAGAAAATTGCTACCGATCTAATAATATCCGACCAGCCGTGCTGAAGTGGTCGGCCATTTGTCACCGAGTGCTCGGCCATCACTGTCAGAACACGTCATGTCATCTGGTCGGCAACACCCTTCTGATCGGGTCGGCATTAAGGGCCTTGGTCAAAAGGAAGTTAACCTTTCTACCCCTGTCGTACTGTTCAAATATCATTGTGCCCGAAAATACCACCAACACTGTATGAGCAATAGAAAATTAAGATAACGAAAATTATCCTTCAACTACTCTTCCTTATAATATTCTAAAAACTAGATACTATGTATAGTTATTTCTTTTGAACCACTCAACAATATTCAAAGAATCGATATTAATCTCAACTTTATGGAAACCTTTTTCTAACTACTCCAATATATATTTCTTTTATTTATAAAAGTATTTATTTATAATTAAAAATAATTAATATTTAATATTTATAATCAATTTCAGACTTCATTTTCGAAACCCAGCCTAAACCCATTGACACTCGGACTAGGCTGCTTTTCGCCACCCTTATTTTTATTACCCATAGAGATAAAATGTACCCTTATGGAGGATTTAAGCCGGATTATCCCATTTAGTAATTATAAATGTTGGAAAAGAGTTTAGCCACCATTTGCCCTTGTCCCATAGCGATAGCAGGATAGCATCATCAGAGTCTCCATCGCACCTGAAAGTGTCAGAAATTTCAAGAAAGTTAGCAACAAGTATATTTGGATCCTCGTCATACATACAATGAAACTGAACTGAGGTCTGATTTACCATTTACAAATAAAAAGAACTAAGAATAAGAGTTAGTGATAAAAGGAAATTCCAAATTAGAACTTGTTGATGGTTATTTTCAAAGGTGAAATGAGTTTTTTACTTGGCCAAAAGATGATGGAGAAGGGCTCTGTAACATTCCGCCAGAGACAGGATGCTCCCGGCAGGAGACATCATTGACCCATCTCCATAAGCCTCTGAATTTACCGAAAATTCGACATGATGTATACTAAAACTGGACAACCTGAATCACAGTCCAGCATCAAAGGAAATATAAGAAGACTTCAAACAAATAAAAGGACCTCAGGTCCACACATCTCATCAAAATCATATCCTAAGGGCTTCACCCACATCATCCATCAACACTCAAGGGCTCTGTTACCACCACATCATAAATAATCAAAATATTTACTTAATATATATACTAACAGCGTGCTGAGCACGGCAAATAAAGAAATAACTAGATATCTTAAACCTTTTAAACTTCTAAACTTCTCCCAGGACACTTGTGAGGGTGACTGCCGCTTAGGTGATCCGCGTCTCGAGCATGACTTCCAAAGCTGAAGTGGTTGACCCATCTGGAAGCCAACCTGCAAAACTAGCAAACTGGTTTGGTGTGGGTTTTCAAAACTCTGTAATTAACCTTGCTAGAATTACAACAAACAAGTCAAATATATCAACAGATTAACCGAATTACTAAATCATTATAAGTTCGAAATTATTAGCTTGTTATTATCCTTTATTCTTAATCAATGCAAAATTTTCATATTAACAAGTCAATATGTGTGTCAATCTCATAGCAAACGTTCAAAGCATACAAAGCAAAGCTCAAATATCATAGAGTATATCGTTAACATCAATCTCACTTCAATCACATAAAACATGAAGTCATATATCTACCCTTTTATCATAAATATCCATATTTGAAATATCATCAAATCGATAAGTTAAACAAACTTTCTTCATTTTGAAACAAACTATTTCAATTCAATGCAAACTTCTTCAATGACTTAACATTTAGGATTCATATCCATTTACACATATCGTGGCACACCTCTCTTATATATATGTAAAAAAAATTCCCAAGTTTACACATATACATAAACACCAATACAACTTAACAAATATGTTTTATAACATCTAATACTTATATTAACTTTCAAATTCATTCATTCATTCATTTCACATAAGCATACACTATCCATATATTCTACGAGTTCTACTATACACATACATACACACAGTCACATATACAATCATCATGCAACCAACCACAAAGCACACATAACAATCAATACATCAAAGAACATACAATCAAACAATACATACATATGTCTGGCTTACTCATATAATGCTCGTACGAGGCTTATTAAATATTTTAGAATACGTATGAGATGAATTCCGTCCGAACGGATTCCTAACTAGCTCAACTATTACACCACGAATCATCCAATTAAACATACACTTAAGCTCTTATACCATATAACATAAACTCATCACATGATTCCCATACACAAACACATACATGACAAACACCCAAAGTCATCATCCAAACACTCATTCACATATATATGACCATACACATTACTACTAATTCAAATGCTTTATCTTTAACAACTTTCATTTCTTTCCCTTATCGATCAAACACACTCAGTTTCCAAGTTTGTATCTAAAATATCTAATACTAAAGCTCATCGTTTGAAAATACCCATTCAGGAATGACTTAGCCTATACCCCATTTCTCATCATACTTCACTATTACAACCTCTATACGAATAAATCACTTGTAAGAATCAATAACAAACCTATTCCATTAACCGATCTCGTATACTCAAATTGTCCGTAGCTTATCATCATATACATATTCAAATACATATATCAATGGTTATTCATGTACTTTGTCATTTACATTTATATAGACATACTATTACATATTCAAACAATCACAGGCATTAATAGGCATCAACATAATTAAACATTTCCCTTCATATTATAGCAATAACGAGAATTTGTACTTGTGATGGCCCACTATCTCAAAAATAACTGACCTTGAAGTCTTTTCTCAATATATATATATATATATATATATATATATATATATATATATATATAAAGTACGAAAAGAACGGTTTGAGAACGCATCGCATGGGTTACTTATCTAGCTTCGCGAGCACTCCAGGTCCAAGTCACATATGTCAAAACAAATGGCGAAAAGCCGCCAGAATCTTGATTTATGATATTCTCGACTTAAATATGATAAAATTCCGGATCTTTCCAGGAGAACCAAATCAAGTGCGGTTTCAATGTTTTTAGTTCCATTACTCTTAAAATATCAATACAAACTATTCAAACTTCTAGTTCACTTAAATCCCCAGTTTACGCATTTTAGGAAAATCTTCAGAAAAAAGTTTCCGCAAACACTACGAAAGAGTCTCAAGCTCTCTGAACTGACCCGAATTTATCTAAACACTATCCTATCATCATATATGACTCATTTCCATCGTTACGATCAAAATATATTAATACACGGAAAACCCAATTTATCAAAAAATTGCATATTCTCTCTGATCGATCAAAGTCGTTATGTTTTCACTCGGATTCTACCAATTGCACACATTCAATATACTAATACTCAATAAATTCAATTTATATCATTACGCTACTCTACGAAGCTACTGGATACATCAGAATATTAAGCGAAAAAGTTGAAATTAGCAACTTTTTATCGGGAGGTCTTATCGAGATTTCTAGGGCATATACGAACTCCAAACGATCCCACGAATGTGCTAGAATTGACGGAATTCTGATCAAATCTACTGTTCACCATGGGTCATTATTCATTCGAATCTTCCTCTCTCGTTTCGTGTGCAATCAAACACGGATCGAAAAAATTGTCACTGCCATTTTGTAATACTCTCCGAGAGCTTAGATTTGGTGGGTGGTTCGGCTCGTGAAATGAAGTGAAAAGCCAGGATCAAGAGACCCACTTGTTGGGTTTTCTAGGTCAAACCAAGATCAAATTAAGCAAGAAATTAAGTGAATAATCAAAGAAGATAGCGGAAAATACTTACAATGCTCGGTTGGATGTGTAGAGTTCAAAACTTTTTCATTTGAGAAGTGCTCCAAGCTCCTCTCTTTGATGTATGTTGAGCTTCCAATCTTGTTCTTGAATTCCAAACTCATGGATTGGTTTCCCTAACACATTTGAATGACTCTTTAAGTGTGCTAGAACTAGGAAAAATTGCAACAATTTCTTCCTTGTTCTATGATAGTTTCGGCCAAGCCAAATGGGAGAGGAAGAAGATGAAGTTCACGTCCAAGGCATGAAAAAATGAGAGAGAGAGTTTTTTCAAAATTGTGTAATTGATTTCTAAAATCAATAATGCCATATACCAAACTTAAAAAATCGATATATGTCACTTTCACATCAATTTGAATGATGCTTGTGTAAGAAACAAGCAACCATCAAAATCCCACCTACTTCTATCAACCTAAGGTTGATAAAGTTGACTAGGTGATGTGACAAGTGTGGGCCCCACTTTAATTCAAAATCCGAGTGGGCCCGCAAACACATCTCGGGCTCGGGTTCGTTAATTCCGAATTAACGAATTTTCCGTTGCGACTTAATTAAATCAAATTTAATTAAATAATTATGCCCAGTAAAACTACTATTAACGTCGCTCGCGAATTAATTCTAAATTAATTCGTTCGCCCGAATTAAAATCCAATTTTAATTCCGTTATGAAATCAAATTTCATTTAACATATCGAATATATTATTTTATCGATTAATTCCAAATTAATCGTTCTCTCTCTTTTAATTGAATTTTATCCCAGATAAAATTCTCCGTAATTAATCCTAGATTAATTTTCTCTCTCTTCTAATTAATCCCAAATTAATTATGTTCGAGTCATACGTCATCGGTGAATCTTCGGAAAGCAACCCATGAGATCCCTGGATATGATGGCAGTAAATCCGGTCATTGGACTATCCGAATATGCGCGTACCCCGTACCATGTTCTTACTAATTTACAAGACATGATTGGCTTCTATCAAAGCATCGTGCCTACCCAATTCTCCAGAAATATTCTTTTAAGGAATATGTAATATATGTCAGGCGTAGTATACGTAGTATTGCGTATAATAATCCAGTATCGGATGTCACATGCTAGGCAGTAAATTCGGTCGTCGGACTATCCGAACACGTAAGTACCTAGTACTACGTTTATACCGATTTAAAAGACAATGTTGGCTTCTAGCAAAGCGCCATGCCTACCCAATTCTCCAGAAATATCCTTACATGAATATGTGATCTATATCAGGCGTAGTATATGTAGTATTGCGTATTTCGATCTAGTATCGGATGTCACGTGCAAGGCCTGGGGCTGGAATTATTTCTACCCATCTGAATCACATATCGGATCTCTGGTAACTAGTCTCTATAATCGGATAAACATGATCTAGTCATACTATCCCGATAGCTGCAGCATATAAGAGAACGAGTTTCGTATCCTACGTGATCATCATCTCCACTATTACTGGAGTGATACTTCCATCTCGACATAACACCCAATACACTATGATTCTCAATATACCCAGAAGAGGCATACACAGAACCTGTTAAAGCCCTGGACGACCAAAACCAAAGTATATTGATTGTCGCAAGTATTAGCGATGCAAGTTCCAGGTTAAGACCAAATACACCTACCCTGATTCAGATTTTCATAGACACATAGTCATACTACCAATGGAATTCCGAGGGGTCTATCCAGAGCGAAGCTGTTTCCGTACCATCGATAAACACAACCTCCTATCACACTTTCATAAATATCCAATACTTAAATATATAAGAACTATGTCGTTATGCTCCCACAACGCGCACAAGTGCAATACTAGTCTATTCCGCATTATCGATGTCCAATCTCGATAATACTACGACTAGGGATATTTTAATTATTAAACCTTAGTGGATTAATATTGTCTCATATCTTATTA